>JAGKTI010001366.1:0-15733 GCA_018397915.1 Birgus latro | reverse complement strand
TATATATATATATATAATAAGGTAATTGATAGTGCCATACACCTGGAATTGGCTAATTATCACTTAGCAACATCCAACCTGCACTCGTTCGCTAATTTCCCCTGCATTTTTCCCCCGTGAAATATGCCGTATCAGCTACTCTTGTAATATAAATGTATATAAGAAAGGAAGGGAGAAGCCTGAGTGATATTTATATTCACCTGGAACTACCTAATTTATATGTATTGTCTAGATTTCCTACGACTTATTTCTTAGCGTATAAATTAGCAGCTGACATTTTCAACTCTTTGCTACCAAGATACAGCCAGTTCGCTCTCGTCCTTCTCTGTGAAATGACGTCCGTCCATTTCTGCCGCTTTTGCGCCTATTATAAAAGGCCCTGTGACCTCTACCTCTACTAAACTTCGTGTGGGATGCTGTAAAGGACTGTAGATATATACAACTGTAATAAAGTACTAGAAATAATAAAGTGTGAGTGTGTATATGAGTAGAAATGACAGAACACAAGTGGCAATTTAGCGGGAGTGGGAAGCTCGTACATGCTCGTATTTTGCATTGCTTTCACAGTGTTTTTTTTTTTTTTTTAGTGTGGATTCCAAACTACTTGGAAATCATTAAATAGTGTTTTTAGTGATAATATCTGGCAGTGGTATTCAGATTAGGGGATGTTGGGAAGTGTAAAGTGGAGACTTAGTTACCCAACTTCAGAAGTCTCCACAAGTCCTACGGTAGTCAACGAGTGCTAAAGAAAAAAACATTCCAGAAGAAAGCTGATGGTATGTGCCATAAGCATATTTAATTATAATATTTTGGGACTAATAACTGATTTTTGGCAAATATTTTTAAAAAGTCAGTCGCAGCGCGAATATCCCCGCGGGAATGGCACGGAAAACCTCCGACAACCCCGCTGTGTAGGGGATAACAATTTTTTTCTTGAGATAGGTAAGGATGAGGGGACTTATACCACGGATTCTCATCTATATAGCAAGATGATCAGCTCAATTCGACCCTCAACATATAGTAAGGCATGGATGCCTTATAGCCCCAACAGACTTGATAGCAATCGTGAAAGACATCATGAGTACTGAAATTAGTTTGGACATCTTATATGGATTACTGGTATTGTTGGATTGTTGCAGAACATTGCCAAGTCGCTGAGGATACTGGAAGCTATGATAAGAAGTTTTGCTTCAGAAGTTCATAACACAAAGGAAGTGAAGGAATTCATGAAGTAAGCAAAATGGAAGTTAGATCAAGCAAAATCAACCATGCTCTTCATGATCCAATATATCCAATCATGTGGAACGGAGGCATTTAGGGACATGAACAACAAGACACATACACGTGAGGAGCGCGGTTTGTTCGACCTGGGTGGTGCAGTTCTAGGGAATTTTTTGGATCGGCTACAGAAGATCTTCAAGAAATAAACAACAAATTTAATAAGATAGCTCAGGTACATATCAACAATAGCTATTTAACAATGAAAACATAGCAATGATGATGATTGTGAAAAAACTCAGAAAGGCAGAAAGGATACGTCACATGAGTGTGGACAAAAGAAATGCAAAATAAATTTGTCTTCATGACAATTAATTGGGGGGACTCTCCTGAACAATTTTCCCTGAAAGCAATGAGCATCGGCCGGGTAAAGGCACACTAGAGCTTACCTGATGTCCCATCCCAGGTTTAGCCAGGTAAGATTTTTCCATATCGATTTTGTAGCTGAGCTTTCCACCGCATTGATTTCCCGGAGTATATGATTGTGACACTCTTCTTTGGTGTCCGCTGGAAGAATCCTGTCATAGCAATACATTAATACATTGATTTTCTCTGATACCTTAAGATGTGCCAGCACCTTTGTTAGTTTGACAAAGATACAAAGAGCTAGGTAGAGAGTGAAGAGTAAGCACATGAACTGAAAAGTCACTTCGTCTACCAGAATTGCTAGGAATTTTCTGTAATGCAGGTGGATGGGAGTGTATCAGTAGGATTCATGGAGGTCAAACGTTGTGAACTATTCTTCCTGATGGAGACAAGTTGAATCTGACTTGTCGTGAACATTCTTAAGCAGTGTGTAGCAATTTACTGTCTGAGGTTGTTGATGTCCACTACCAGTCTATATTATTGCGTGGGAATGTCGAAGGGACGACAGTGGAACACTGCTCCCGAAGTGCCGTCCACCCTGACTGTGGCAAAGCATGTGCATTGTCTGCCTGGGACCTGGGGGAGTGCTGGCCCACACTAGATGGGCTGGAGCCCCATTTGTCTGCTTCTAGTGTAATGCTCCTTGGCTAGTGTTAAATTTCGAGGACCGGAGGGCTTCATCACCATCTCGTCCTGGTCATGCTCAGTGGCAAAAGGTTTGTGCCTTGCTGTCTGCCCATGTTCACTTGGAGCACCTGTAGTGATAAGAAGATTGCGACCTTTGCTGTATGAGGGACGTTAGGGCAAATGGTGGGAGGTGTATGGTAGGTAGGAGAGCATATATCTCGTCCACATATGCATCTGCGACCAACTAGGGGGGAAACAGAACCACCTGGACAATTGTTTCCCTTTCCGCTCGCTCCTTTGTGGTGAACGCAACCTTTCTAGCATTAATGAGCTTTTTCATCGTCTGCAATAATGCCGCTTTAATGAAAGGGACAATAACCAGGCTGGGCCGCCTACCATGGTGGATATGCTGATAGCGCCCAGGAGACTTCGTGGAAAGGGAGTTTGTTGGAGTCAATTGAGTCAGTGCTGAAACGGAGGCACCAATGTCAGAACAGACTCTGAGAAGATGGTTTGCTGATGGGAGCCAAGATCCTGAGAGATAAACGATGAGAGTTTTGCTGCTCTCCAGTGCCACTGGGAATTGGATAGAAATGGCTCTGTGAGGAACTCTGTGAGAGTCTTGGCACTACTCCAGACATGGGAAGAAGTGGGTTGGCACCAAACAGTGAGTCAACTCTTCCAAGTACGCTGTCACCTTTCACATGCCATGGTAAGCAAGGAACAGCTTGGCCCAAGGGAAGGAGTGTTTTCCCACTGGTGCCCTGATGGTGTTGACCTCTGATGCCATCTTCTTCAGGGAAAGGTAGGACAGTCATTTTAGTATTGTAAGTGTCTGTTTTGGCTTTATCATTGATCACTGAATGCCCTGCTCTCATCTGCACCTTCGTGAGCTGGATAGGGTGGAACTGAACTTCTGTGGTTTCCTGCAGGGTTAAGACCCTTTGTAAATTGGTGGACAGCATTCTAATAACAGACTGTATCACTGTCTGTGAAAACTTTGATGTGCCATCCAACTGACTGCCAGTTAAAAAGCAAGGAGTCCTCGCCAGGTTCAGTTATCCCGTCCTCCTCGTTCTCCTACCCCTGAGGGTATAAGGCCGCATAGTTGTTGAAGGGGGGTTAAGGCTTCCTTATCTTCTCGACCATATAATCTGACTGGGATCCCCTATTGAGTGATTAAGATTCCAGAGACAAGGATCAAGAGGAAGAGGGACTCAGGGAGTAACAGCGTCTAGTATCCTGGCTGCATTGTAGTTTTGCAACTGCTTCTTACAAAGTTTTAAGTGATGCCACGAGTTAAACTATGGTAGGTGGAGAAGTAGCAGCATGGAAGTAGAGTGAGGTCGACCAGTGAGCTAGGCAAAACTGTGAACAGTGGTAGAGCTTACTCTCCCACACCAACCTCTGCTCCGGGACAGGCACGTGGTGACAAGTGGTGGATGGAGTAGTGGATTACTTGCACTGTCTCTCCCCTCCCACTCCACTATCCTTTACCTGTTTGCCTGTCTCTGCAATGGTGTAGGCGTTGGTGTACTGGGTGAGGGAAAGTGTCGTGGCTGTCGCTCATCTATTTCAAAACACTGGTTGGCTGGAGGAGCCACGTAATAAATTTTCAGGTCATTCCACCAGGTGCTTAGCCATTGACACTGTTGGTGCCCTTATGACATTCTCTAGGGGCAATGGTTTTCCCTCTGTTTGTGCCTCTTTAGGCCAGGTTCAGGTGTTGACAT
Organism: Birgus latro; assembly: GCA_018397915.1. NCBI lineage: Eukaryota > Metazoa > Arthropoda > Malacostraca > Decapoda > Coenobitidae > Birgus > Birgus latro. The sequence continues at coordinate 11,729 of JAGKTI010001366.1, read as the reverse complement.
AGGGAACTGTCACTATGCGGTCTTCGCTGGCAGAAATCAAGAAATGTGGCCATCCCACTATCCTCCCACGTCAACCAGCATCCGCCTTCCCCTGTGGAAAGCTACTCAATTTATGGCCCTCTTCCAATTGGCTGTCAGGTGGTTTCACTTCAGGAGCCTTCTAGGTTGTGGGCAGTAGATAGGGCATCCCACCACCGCCGGCAGGTGTCACATTGCTCTCCATATGCGGTTCATAAGACGTACATAGCATATGGCTATCCCTGGCTAGATTTCCAGAACACTGCCTCAAGAAGCACACCAGCCTTAGAGGGGGAACATTGGCCTGAGAAAGAGAGAAACAAGAAGTTCTGAGACAGAGGACTACTGTCACCTTTCCTTTCTGCTGGTACTTCCCCCGTGGGACTAGGGAAAATTTCACAGAGTGGAACCTCTCTAGCCACCTCCCTGTTGAAAAGAGTAACCTTGACATGGTGGCGAGGCTTGATGTAGGCTTCGTGAACCAGGCATCCCCCTTGCATCACTAGTAGAGGAACTCTGCTGGTGATGTTGCTTGTCCCTGCCCATCTTCCATTCTGGGCGGGGTTTTCGCCTCCTCGTGTTTGCCGTGCGTGGTGTCTGATAATGCTGGGAAACGTGATTCCTGGAGCTTGAGTACTGCTGCTTGCTACGTCCTGCAGCTAGCAATATACCTCTTTGGTTCCCTACTCTGACTAGACAAGTGGCCTGCTTGGACCCGACTAGGTCAGTCGTCTGGTCACTTGTTGGCTTAGGTCATGTGGGCACTGGGGGTCCTGGTGGCTTCTATTTTCCTGAAGTCACAGTTGGCTGGGTCGTTTGGTGGTTACCTGCATAAACTCCCTCACTACCTCTGGGGTCGTGAGTGGTATTATCCCTGGCATATAACCTCCCCCTGTTGGGCTCCGTAGTGGGTAGAGGGGTGAGGGAATGAAATATTTGATAAAGATAAAAGGTCATATCGCCAAATAATACTGTTGATGAATCTGCATATGCTCAAGGACTTTCTGGACCAAGATTCCTCACTGCCACTCAGGAGCCATTCAAGGCCCCTCGCGAGGGGACTTTCCTCCCTTGCCCCAACGTTTAGCTGGGACTGGGAGGTGTTCATGTTGGGTTAGTGGGGGTCCCAGAAGAAACAGTGCCCGAGTCATATGCGAATATCTCGTGCTGAAACCCTGTGGGTAGGTCGGTGCTAGATACTTATATTTATATTTTTTTATTTGACAGTGCCATTGTGTCTGCATGTTGCAGAGAACTTAAAATCTCTACACAGGGGGATGGGAGTATCTTGGTTACGGAGTCCTATCGAGAAGAGAGCTCCTGATTACAAGCTTTGACCTCTGTGTCTAGTGATAATTTACCTGTTTTCCTTGTGCTACCTATTACTAATGTAAGGGTGACATTTTTTCCTGTAAACTCCTCCGATGCTCAATGGAATGGTTGTTGGAGGAATTGTGATCTTCTGGTGTGGTGACCATTGAACACCTTGGAAAAGAAAAAAAAGTGGCATTTTGACCCTTATCTGTCCATGTTCCTGATATTCGACAAGTTAATATCGCTCTCGCATCCAGTGAAGCCATACATGCCGACCACAAAGTGATGTTTCCACTGTAAGGGTTATTGGACATGTTTGCCAATTTTGCCGTTGTGAACAGGCTGGCATTCCCAGTGTCTGTGTCTCCTGTGGTGGATCAAGGCATACCAGTGACCATGCAGTACCCATTAAATGCCATCACTGTGGGGGTATTCATTCTGTAAATTTTGCAAACAGTCCTCACTGCTCCTGGAGAAGTAGATTTTGTCCATCCGTACACATCAGAGGGTTTCATGTCCTGATGCAAGGAAGAGAGCCAAGACTCACTTATTCCAGCCTGCCCCGCTGCAGGGGGTCAGCTTGACGTGGTGGCGGGGCTTGAAGCGTGGTTTTCGGTGCCACCTACTTTGGGGGCTTGCCTATCTTTGTAGGGTTCGGCATTTGTCGGCTTCGTGGACCAGGCATCCCCTGCATCACTAGTGGAGGAGGCCTGCTGGTGATGTTAGTCCCAGCCCGTTTGCCATCTAGGGCGGGACTGTCGCCTCCCCACGTGTTTGCCGTGCGTGGCGTCCCGTAATGCTGGGAGACGGGAGTCCTGGAGGTTGAGCGATGCTGTACAGTGCGCCCTGCAGCTAGCAATACACCTCTTTGGTCCCTTATTCTGGCTAGACGGGCGGCCTGGTTAGGGCCCGACCAGGTCAATTGGCTAGTCATGCGTTGGCTAAGGTCAAGTGGGCATTGGGGGACCTGGTGGCTGCTATCGTCCTGGAGTCACCCTTGCCCGGGTCCCCCGGTGGTTACCCGCGAATACTCTCCCGCTACTTCCGGGGTCGCCAGTGGTGTTGTCCCTGGCATACGACCTCCCCTTGTTGGGCTCCATGGTGGGTGGAGGGGTGGGGGAATGAAGTTCTTAATGACTGCAGTTAACAAAAATACCGTTGACGACACCTCATCTGTCCCTGGCAATTCTTCAGGACCTTCATCTCTCATTGCCACTCTGGAACCTTTCCTGGCCCCTGGTGACTTTCCTCCTTTGCCCCAGTGTTCAACTGGGACTAGGAGGAGGCCACGTCGGGTTGGTCCGGTTCTTGGGTTCGGCCTTGATGATGCAGTGCCCTCAACATACTCGAAATAACTAGTTCTGAAGCCCTCTTTGGGTGGATCAGTGCTAGATATTGATATTTTTGACCTGCACCGTGCTATTGTTTCTACCAGTGGGGGGAAACCCAAGGTATTTACTCAGGGGGATGGAAGCATCCTTCTTGAGGTGTCCTCCCGAGAGAAGAGTTCCCGTTTGATGGCTCTTACCTCTGTCTCTGGTACCAGTGTTTCCTGTGCCTCACACGCAACTTTTAATCAAAGTAGGGGTGTAGTATTTTCGCGGGATCTTCTCCGATACTCGGAGGAAAAATTGTTGGAAGAACTGCAGTTATCTGGTGTGGTGAAGGTTGAGCGCCTTCACAAGAAGATCGATGGCATCTTGACCCAAACTCCGACCTTGTTCTTGACTTTTGAGAGACTACGGTTGCCTTCATCAGTGAAACTGGCATGGCTGTCACTATCTGTGAAGCCTTATATACCAACCCCCAAACGCTGTTTTCACTGTCAAGGTTATGGGCATGTAAGCCGATCTTGCCGGTGTGCACAGGCTGGCCTTCCAGGTGTTTGTGTCTCCTGTAGTGGCTCAAGTCATACCAGTGACTGTCCAGGACCCCTTAAATGCTACCACTGTGGAGGTCCTCATGCTGCATCTTCACGAAACTGTCCTAGATACTGCATGAAGAAGGAGATCTTGACCATTCGCACATACGAAAAAGTTTCATTTCCAGAAGCAAGGAAGAGGGCCCAGACTCTCTTCTTTCAACCCAGGGCCACTTATGCTTCTGTCCTATCTGGAGCACCTGTGCATCGTTCGATGTCAAAAAAATTGCCTCAACCCAATAAAGTGCCCACTTCCACATCTACTCGATTGCAGAATGCCATCCCCAGAGATAACATTGCACATGAGAATGGTGCTCACCCCCCCCCCTCTACTTCGACTGTTTCCACCCCCACTTCGGTGGCTGACGGCTTGCACACTTCTGTGGTGATGAAAGATGTCCACGTTGACCAAACTCCTTCTCCCATTTTACCCAGTAAGCTGAAGGCTCCATCTGTACCTGGGGAACGTCATCGTTGTCCCTCAGAGTCCTCTAATCATGAAGACCAGCCACCTAAGGTCTCAGTTGTTGACGCTTCAGTCGACACCTCCCCTGTTCCTTCTGCCCAGCAGGCAGAGGGATCTAGCCAAGTGATATCTGAGCTGATGGTTCACCTCTGGTCCCATCCCCACCTGGAGATGATGTTGGACAGCTCTTAGGTGCTTCAGATTTGAAGCATAGGATGGCCTCATCAAAAGATTTGAGTCGTGCGGACTCTGCTTCCACTTCTGGGGCTTCTGGTGCGGGCACTGACCGTCCTCCACCTCCAAAGGCGGCCACTAAGCCGCCTTCCAAGCAAACCAGTCTGTCCACTCCAAGAAAGAGTGTGGTACAACTTACTTCCTCGTCCTCCCGTTTACTTTCGGCCGTTCGACAGAGGGTGAAGGTTCCTGGTGCTGGGCAGGCTCCTCCAAAGGGTTCTCCAAAGCATAAATACAACTCGCTGCGGGGGCAAGATTGTCTCACCCCTCAACCTGATCCTTCCTTCACTATGGGTACTATGGCATTCTCAGGCAGTATAATACAATGGAACTGTCGAGGGTTGCGAGGTAATTGGGAGGATCTACGGACCCTCCTGACCTGTTCCTCTATGTGAATATGTCTCCAGGAAACTGTTGTAGGGTTTGTCACCCCCCATGCACCACCTGGGTACACTGCTTTTTACTCAACACCAGCCCAGGGTCCTGTCGGGGGTAGCGCTGTTTTGGTGAGAGCTGACATCCCTCATCGGCCAGTCCACCTCCAGTCTGACGTCCAGTGTGTAGCTGTACGATTGTAAGGCCACCGCTGGTAAACAGTATGTTCCATTTATTTACCACCAACACAGCAGTCGATAGGGTAGAACTTGAGAACCTTCTTGGCCAGTTACCTAATCCCTTTCTTCTCTTGGGGGACTTCAATGGTCGCCACCCTTTGTGGGGTGACTGTCTTACTAACCAACGTGGGAGTTTGTTGGCGTCCTTATTGGAGGAAGAGGATCTTACCCTGCTCAATACTGGGGCGTTTACACATTTTCACCCTCAAACGGGTTCATTTACTGCTATTGACCTCTCTATCTGCTCTCCTGACTGTCTTCTGGACTTTACCTGGGAGGTTGTGGAGGATCTCCATGGAAGTGACCACTTTCCCATCCTTCTCACTGCAGCAGTGTCTAGTCCCTGTTCTCGTTTACCGAGGTGGAGAGTGAATAAGGCAGACTGGTCCCTTTTCTCTTCTCTGATTTCTATTAATGTCTCAGTCGAAGACTTCCCACATATTGATGAGGCTGTTTCATTCTTTACCTCCCTTCTGCATTCTGCTGCCCTTCATGCAGTTCCCAAAACTTCTGGCACGTATCGCTACCGACCTGTCCCGTGGTGGAATGAGGAATGCAGTGTTGCTGTACGTGCTAAGAAGTTAGCTTTCTCCCGTTATCGAAGATGCAGGACGGAGCACAATCTTGTCGAGTTCAGAAGGGTGTGGGCTAAGGCTCGTCGAGTACTGAAACAAGCTAAGCGGGATTCATGGATGACATATGTGTCATATGTTAACTCAAAGACACTAATGTCTCAGAGGATGTGGAAGAGGGTACGAAAGATTTCGGGAAAGTTCAATCAAGGCAGGTCCCCTGTACTTATGTCTAATGGTGAGCCTGTTGGTGATCATGGAGCTGTGGCCGATATTTTTGCGTCTGCCTCTGCGGCAGTAAGTCAAAGAGACACTACCTCACCAATTTTTGCCAGACGACGGGAGATAGAGGAGGCAACGGTGTTGGACATCCGTTCAGGGAGTGTGGAGTCCTACAACCTCCCATTTTCTTTTTTCGAACTCCAATCTGCCCTTTCCCTCTGTCATGACACCTCACCAGGGCCGGATGATATTCCTAACGCGATGCTCCGACACCTGAATATGGATGCTTTGTCCTTTCTCCTCAGCCTTTTTAATAAAATCTGGAGGGAATCTTCTCTTCCCACCTCTTGGCGTGAGGCTATTGTTCTGCTGTTCCAGAAGCCAGGGAAGACAGGCAACAGTCCCTTGGAGTATCGACCAATTGCCTTAACATCCTGCTTGTGCAAACTTTTTGAGAAAATGGTCAACACACGCCTAATGTATTTCCTAGAAAGGAATGAATGTCTCTCTCAATGTCAGTTTGGGTTTCGAAAATGTCGCTCAACAAGTGATGCACTTGTTCGCCTTGAGGCTGCAGCATGTGATGCCTTTGCTAGACGGCAGCACCTGGTGTGCGTTTTCTTTTATCTTGAGAAAGCATACAACACTTCATGGCGGTTTGGTATACTCCAACAACTCCATTCTTATGGTTTACGAGGCAGGCTTCCCCTATTTATATTAAATTTTCTGCGTGACCGTACATTCAGGGTTAGGGTTGGTGGCACCCTGTCTCCTTCATACCATCAGGAGGAAGGGGTGCCTCAAGGAAGTATCCTCAGTGTGACCCTTTTTGCCGTAGCATTGGACGGTATTGTGTCCTCTATCCCAGGAGTGTCTGCCTCACTGTATGTTGATGATCTGGCTTTATGGTATGCAGCTTCCCGAATGTCCGTGGCTGAACGTGGCATGCAGCTCACTATAGATAGGGCCTCTCGGTGGGCCACCATGCATGGCTTCCGTTTCTCCCCAACAAAGACGGTGGCCTTACATTTCTGCCATTTGAGAGGTGTTCACCCTGACCCAGACCTCCAGTTATACGGCCAGAGGGTGCGATGTGTGGACGAGACAAAGTTTATTGGGCTCATTTTTGACAGGAGACTGACGTGGGTACCTTATATCTGTTCATTATGACTATCATGCTTCCGTGCCTTGTCCCTCCTACGAACCCTATCTCACTTGTTTTGGGGCGCGGACAGGACCAGCCTGCTCCGACTTTACCGCGCCTTAGTGAGGAGCAAAGTGGACTATGGGTGTGTGGTATATTCTTCTGCTACTGAGGCCCGGTTGAGACCACTACATTCGGTTCATCATGCTGGGATTCGTCTGTCAACTGGGGCTTTCCGGTCTTCCCCTATAGAAAGTCTGTTGGTTGATGCAAACGAACCACCACTGGATCTCCGCCGACAGTCCCTGGCGGTGCAGTGTTGGCACCGCCCTCACCGTCTTCCGAACTCATTGAGTTGTCAGGCTGCCTCTGAGGTCACTCTTTTCCCCTTTTATAACACCCATCCTCGCTATCCACACCCGTTTGGGTACAGAGCGAGGGTTGTCATGGGGGAGTTGGGTGTCCAGTCCTCCCTTGTTTGCCCTACGCGTATCCCCCAAGTGGCTCCCTGGCTTCTCCTAGAAGTGCAGCCATGTGATTTCTTCCTCGAGAGGAAGGCATCTATTTCCTAACTGGCAGCTCTGTCTTATTTCTTGGAACATGCTTCAATTCACAGTGACTCAGTCCCTGTATATACGGATGGCTCTAAACCCCGAGCAGGGACAGGCTTTGTGTAATTTTTCGTGATTTTAGCCGTGGTGGGAGTCTCCCTCCTTCTACATCTGTTTTTACTGCTGAACTTACTGCCATATTAGTTGCGGTTGAAATGATTTTTAGCTTTCCTCCAGCTTCTTTTACCATTTTTAGTGACTCAGCCAGTGCCTTACAAGCTTTGTCTCATGGCTTCCCGTCACATCCCCTAGTTTTAGCTGTCTTGGAATGGCTCTTCTTATTATTCAGGCGAGGATACTCTGTACAACTGTGTTGGGTCCCTGCACATGTAGGGGTCGTGGGCAATGAGCGAGCTGACTCTCTAGCTAGAGCTGCTGCCTCTCGTCCTTCCTCTCCAAGTTGCCGTGTCCCATCCGAGGATTGGTATGCGGCCACTGTGGGGGCTGTCCGTTCCTGCTGGCAGAGGAGGTGGGATGCAGCAGGGGCGAACAAACTCCGCAGCATTCGTCGGAACCTGGGTGATGGGGGATATGTGGGACTGTCCCGACAGTGGGAAACAGCTTTGGCTCGTCTTGGGATTGGCCACACTAGGCTGACTCATTGTTTTTTGATGGAGAGGGCGCCCCCTCCCTATTGTGATGACTGTCTGGTTCCTTTGACTGTGCGGCATCTCCTTGTCGAGTGCCCCAGTCTTGGGGACCTTTGTCGGCGGTACCTCTCTAGATGCCGAGCCAACAGTGGTTTGTACGTTCTCTCCTCAGTGCTTGGGGAAGAGGCTTGTGTTATGGGCGGAAGTACCTTCTCCTTTGTGTTTCGTTCTGGTCTTCTCCGCAAGCTATAGAGCTTTGTCATATTTTAGCTTGTGTTTTTGTGATAAAATACTAGTTTTAACCCTTATCTTTCCATTATATTTTTAGTTTTTTTTAGTTTTGGTCGCTTCTTTTATACTGTTGGTTTGTTTTAAGCATCGTTTTTCTTTGTATTTTATTATGTCTCTTATATATAGCCGATTTGTTTTAAGCAATGATTTTCTCTTTGCTTTTTATTGTTATTATTATATATATTGATTTTCTTTTATTGTTTGTGTTCGGCGGCATATGACCTCTGCTGTTGCGCGCCTTGTCGCTTCTTCATTCATTCATTCATTCAGATGGCAACATTACAAATTACCCAAACAGAAAAGCAGATATCTCTGCCAGTATATTTGCCAGATATTCTACCATAGAGGAAGTCAGCCAGAACGTCCCAGTACTAGACCTTGACTCGCCCGAAATTGCTCCATTTAAAATACAGACAAGACATATAAAATCCATCTTAGACACTTTACCTACAAACAAAGCTCCAGGCCCAGATGGAATTCTCCCAATCGTTCAGAAAAAGTGTTCCCCAGAAGTTGCCCCTGTTCTTGCTATATTATTCAGAATATGCATATGTACCTATTCATTCCCTAATTCATGGAAAGAAGGCAATATCCACCCAATTCCAAGAAAGGAAATTCTTCAGACCCCTCTGATTACAGACCAATAGCTGTTATATCTTCTCTTGGTAAAGTTTTTGAAATTTTAATTAATAAACACATTGTTAAACACCTTGAATCCAAAATTTAATCATTGATAGACAATATGGTTTTCGCCGTGAAAGATCCACCATTGACATACTCAGTCTCCTGACTCATATCATCCATCAATCAATCAACCTATATTGAGAAACTCATGCAGTAGACTTTGATACTTCTAAAGCTTTCTTCAACTGAGCATGGCATCGTTCCCTGCTGTCCAAACTCCCTTGCTATGGACTAACGTCTTTTGTTCCTTTGCTTGCCTCATATCTCAGTGACAGAAAAATTAGAATAAAAGTATATGATGTATAATCCAGTTTCCACTCAGTTAATGTCTGCGTGCGACAGGGATCAGTTTTGGCGCCAACCCTATTCCTGGTTCATATTAATGATCTCTTATCTGTTACCTACAATCCCATCCATTCATATGCAGATGACTCAACACTTCATAGTTCATTCACACTCAGACACCCATTTACAAAGTTTGATATCTCTAATTCTCAGCTTAGTACAGCCATTTTCATAAAACAAGACTTATCTATGGTCAGTGAATTGGGAAAAACAACCTTGTCTCATTTAATGCCAGTAAAACCAAATATATACAGTTTACTAATAGACAGATATTGCCAGATTTGTATATTACCTTCAATGCTACTAATATTCCCATCTCCTAAAGTATTGAAATTCTCGCCGTCTCACTTGACAGTGCCCATAGTTGGACCTCTCATGTCAGGTCACTTGTTAAAACCGCCTCATAGAAACTTGGATTTTTGTACAGAGTCCGTAACTTCTTCACTGACGAGCAGTTAGCTGTAATTTGTAAGAGTCATGTGCGCTCTCAGCTTGAATATTGCTTACCCTTGTGGAATGGATGTGGAGTGGTTACATTAAAGCAACTAGACAAAATTCTGAACTAAGCCGTTGGAATTATTAATATCCCTGCTATTACAAATAAATTACCTCCCCTACAAGTAAGAAGGAATGTTGCCTCCCTTGCATTATTTTACACATATTTTTTTGGTAAATGCTCAGACAAAGTTGCGTCAGTTGTGCCACCTCTCCATGCCTTCCCTCGTGCTACACGGGCATCTGGCAGCACTCATGACTGGAATGTTACGCAGCCATATTGCAGAACTTCCGCCTATCTGAATTCTTTTATTCCCAGAAATGCATCTCTCTGAAATTTGCTTCCCCAGAGTTGTTTCCTTCCAAACTTCAACCTACAGGTGTTCAAGTCCAACTGCTACAGATATTTCATGAATGGAGGACATCAGTAATCTGGTGTATGGTTTCTTTTTTTAATCATTTGTTTTTTCCTTCCTGTGTTCTGTTATTTAAAAAAAATTAATCAATAAATTCCATTGTCCTTTCTGTCAATAAGTATTGAAGTGATGTCTTATTTCACTGATATATTGCACTCAGAGGCCTTGTTATCTATTCCAAGAACGAGGGGTCAGTTTCCAAAACGTTTGGATCCTTGGTGGATCCTTGAGTGCATTTCCGGAATGAGAGCCAAACGAGTCGCCTGCACTCGATTTTGTTTCCATGGTGGGGATCCTCGGTATCTGGTGACATGTCGTAGGGAACGAGCTCAAACGAGGCAGTTTTAATGGAGGCCAGGCATTCATCTTCAACCAGTTATGCTTTTTCATTCAGTTTTGGGAACTTCTCTGAAAAATTTCAGGAAATTTTACTAGTCTCTCTCCTCCTGTTTTATGTGCAGCAGATTGAACTTTGTCTGACCTTTTTGCTGTTGCAGAGTTGTTTGTTGATCATTTTGCCAGTGTTCTATGAGGATACAGAGTATCCTTTGGCTTGCCACCGTTTGCGACTGGAGTCTCGTGGTCTCAGTTTTGCCTCTTTTGGGGGAGAGTCTTATAATGTTCCTTTTCTTTTTCTGAACATCAGGCTTCTCTGTCGCAGTACCTTGATTCCTCTCCCGGTTGTGACGATATTCATTAAGGCTTTTTACATCTCCTGTCTAAGTCCCATTTTTTTTTTTCTGTCTTTGATATAATCTGGTGTACTGGTGAGTTTCCAAGATGTTGTGGTGTTGCTGCAGTTATCCCCATCCTCAAGCTAGGTAAGGACCACCTACAGGCAACGAATTACTGGCCAAATTCTCTGACCTCTTGTATATGTAAGGTCTTGAAAAATATGGTCAGTGCTCGACTTGTTTGGCTTTTGGTTTTCGTAAAATGAAATCTCCCTCAGATGCCCTGCTGTCCTTCAGATTTTCTGTTTGTGAGGGTTTCTCTACCAACCAACACCAGGTCACGATATTCGTCAATCTGGAGAAGTCATATGACACTGTCTGGCACCATGATATCTTACTTTCTCTTCAAGAGTTTGTTCTTCATAGACGCTTGTCTGATTTCAGTCAGTACTTTTTATCCAACCGTTTTATTTTTCATGCTCTGAGTGGGAGGAGTGCCTTCTAATGCCCGTACACATGAGAATAGGGGTACTGCTGGGTAGTACCCTTGATGCTAGTCTCTTTGCTGCAGCCACCAACAGTGTAATTAATGTACTTCTAGATGATGTTTGTGGCTCACTATATGTAGATGACCTTTCAATTTCCATCACTGCATCTAAAATGTCTCTGACAAAAAGTTACAGCTGGCGCTTAATGGAATTTCTCTGTGGGCTGAATCTCGCAGGTTCCGTTTTCCATTTGCAAAGAGAGTGGCTATGTATTTTAATGTCTTCGGGGGGATTCACTCAGAGCCTGACTTGTATCTCTGTGGTCATGAATTATCCTGCATGAAAGAGACTCGATTTCTGGATCTTCTGTCTGATGGACGACAAGCTTAGTTTCCTCATATTCATTATGTTAAGGCATCTTGTATTAAAGCCTTGAGTCTTCTGTGGGTTTTGGGTCATACATCTTGAGGTGCTGACCGTTTGACCCTCCTTTTGCACAGTTCCCTTATTCTTTCTAAGCTTGGAAATGGCTGGAAGATCTACTACTCTGTATTAAATGGCGGTCTCCGGATGTTAGAATCAATGCATCATGCTGGTGTATGTCTGGCAACTCGGGCATTCAGGTCATCC
>JAGKTI010001365.1:35773-56702 GCA_018397915.1 Birgus latro | reverse complement strand
GTGTGTGTGTGTGTGTGTGTGTGTGTGTGGTGTGTGTGTGTGTGTGTGTGTGTGTGTGTGGTGTGTGTGTGTGTGTGTGTGTGTGTGTGTGGTGTGTGTGTGTGTGTGTGTGTGTGTGTGTGGTGTGTGTGTGTGTGTGTGTGTGTGTGTGTGGTGTGTGTGTGTGTGTGTGTGTGTGTGTGTGGTGTGTGTGTGTGTGTGTGTGTGTGTGTGTGGTGTGTGTGTGTGTGTGTGTGTGTGTGTGTGGTGTGTGTGTGTGTGTGTGTGTGTGTGTGTGGTGTGTGTGTGTGTGTGTGTGTGTGTGTGTGTGCATGCACCCAACACATGAGGCCTCAGGTTTCGTTTTCATTTTCGTTTGTGAAGGCTCCAACATGCTTGCATGCATTGGCCTTGGTCACCTAATGGTGGTTCTCCATGCTCCTCAATCTATGGCAGCCTCCCTGTTCGGTCCCTTAACCCTGAGGTCACACTTAATGACCTCGTCCCACGTCTTTCTCGGACTACCCCTCAAAACCCCACCCCCAATATTAACACTTATCACCTTCTGCACCCAATTGTCATTCCCTATCCTCTCCACATGCCCAAACCATCTCAGTCTTTTCTCCTCATCACAACACCAGTACACTCCAGTCCCATCCTACCTCTCAACTCTTCCATCGTAAACTTAGCCCTCAAGGACACACAGCACATCCACCTAATCATTGCCATTTCTGTACATTTGAGCCTGCCAATATTCTCTTCCTTTACTGTCCATGTCTCGCTACCATACTGCATTACACTCTTAACACATGGTGCATACAAAGACCTCTTAGCATGGAGAGACAGCCCTCTCAGTGCCAGGACAGACATCAGCTCCCTGAAATTCTTCCAACCACTCCTCATTCTAGCCACAGAGCTAGCTCCTGCCCCACCTTCAGCACATAACGTGCCTCCGAAATAACAAAACTCTTTCAGCAAGTTCAATCCTTTCATGCCTGGCAATCTTCACGTGCTCTCCCTGACATACTGCACACATGAAATCAGCATTACCTCGCAGTCTACCTCTAATACCACTACATCTGTTATGCACCCACTTATCACAAACATTGCACAAGATGGAATTACTTCCCACGCCCTTGTAACAAATCGCACATGGCCACTCTCCCTCTTCTTTGATAGCACCACCCTCAGCCCTGAATACCATTATTTTTGTTTTATCTGCATTTACTCTTAAGCCCTTGTGCCCCATACCATCTCTCCACTTTCTAAATGTTTCCACCACCTCTCTTTCATTCTCTGCAACCAACACCAGATCATCAGCATACAACATCTCCCACAGGAGTCCACTTCTGAAGTCACGTGAGAGGGCATCAAGTACCATAATAACCAACAAGGGGCCCTTGATGCACACAAACATTCCTGGACAACTCATCACTTAAATCCCCATTCACCCGTACCTGGGTGTGAGCACTCACATACATGGTTAACGACCCTAACCAGCCTCTTGTTTTATCATGAATGAATGAATGTATTATTCAGTTTTCTCAAACTGCATAACATACAGAATCACTAAAAACAGCTTTATCAACAATTCATTAGCACATGTAATAATGCTAGCCTTAGCTGGACTCCCACCACTTATATCACAGACAGTGAGAGGAAACTGTCAAAGTAATGACGATGTCCAAAGAACACATTTATGGGTCACCTTCACCAAAAAATGAGTTCTGGTCAAGGACCATGTAAATACAGTATAAGAGGTGTACAATAATATTGTTTCAGCACAAGATCCATCCTTTTATCAGTATTCTATACCATCACTCAGAGAAACAAAAACCTTTCTCTGCACTGAGCACAATGCCTTGAAAATATCCCTTCACTACCACCTAGCACTGAGATATACTGCTTGTGACCACAACAGCCATTCAAAATTCTACAGCCATATTTCCTCTGTCATGAATTTCCTATTGATAATCGTCCAAGAGCAATATACTGAATTGTTTGTAAAGGCTCCAGCATACTTGCATGCATCAGTTGTGGTCACCTAATGGTGGTTCTCCACACTGCTTGATCTCTGGCAACCTCTCTATTCAGTCCATTATCCCTGAGGTCACACTCAATGACCTTGTCCCAGGTCTTTTTCGGTCTTCCTCTTGCAACTTTACCCCCAGTGTTCATAATTCTCACTTCCTGCACCTAACTGTCGTCCTTCATCCTCTCCATGTTCCCAAACCATCTAAATCTGCCCCTCCTCATCGTAGCACCAATACACCTTCACTTCAATCGTAAACCTAGTTCCCCCGCGCCTCGCATACAAGGACACATTACACATCCATCTAATCATTGTCATTTCTGTATGTTTTAGCCTACATATATCCTTTTCCTTTACTGCCCAGGCCTTACTACCATACAGCATTACACTCCTGACACTTGTCACATACAAGGAACCCTTAGCACAAAGGGAGAGCCACTCAGTCAGGAGAGGCAACAGCTCTCCGAACTTCCTCCAACCAACCACCCTTTACCCTAGCCACAGAGCTTACTCCAGCCCCACCTCTAACACATAACATGTGTCTCAAATGAAAAAACTCTTCCACACACTCAGGAGACTCACCAGCAAGATTACTGGTAATCCTTTCATGCCTGACAATTTCTATATGCTCTGACCGATACATTGCGCACGTAATCAGCATTAACTCGCAGTCTACCTTTAATACTCCTACATCTCTTATGGACCCACCTGCCACAACTGCTGCACAAGAATGATTTACATCCCACACCCTTGGGGTAAACCATACTTGGCCACTCTCCCTCTGCTTTCACAAAACTCCCACCAGCCCTAGATATCATCACTTGTTTTCTCCACATTCACTCTCAAACCCTTGTGCCCCATTCCATTTCTATACTTCTTAAATCTTTCCTCTGACTCCCTTTCATTTTCTGCAGTCAATGCCAAGTCATTGGCATACAACTTCTCCCATGGGAGTCCATTTCTGAAGTCATGTGAGAGAGCTATAAGCACCATGACAAGCAATAAGGAGCTCAGGACTGACCCATGATGTACACCAACATTCACGGAAAACTCATCACTCAAATCTTCATTCACTCTCCCGTGGATGTGAACATCCACATACATAGCCATAACCACTCTAACCAGTCACTTCTTGATCCCAAGTAAAATGCACACCAACACCTCCACCTCCACCCAACAAGGAGACAACGGGGAGGTTACCACCACCCGACAAGGGGACTACGGACAGATGACATTACCTTCCACGCCACACTGGACCAGGTCACCTGTGGCCATATGTCCCTTTTCCTCACGACCAGACCACCGGCAAGTTAGCAGTTCGGGCAGACTAATCTCCTGCCATGGCAGCCCTTGCCAGACTCGTGGTGGGACTTGTCAGAGGACAGTACTGTGTGGGCACTCGGCCGCTTCCACCGGAACTGGGAAAAGAGAAGGAACGACCACCAGTCTTCCCAGCCCTACGTCACCCAGGGGAGCAGCGGCACAGTGACTTCCACCGGATTTACTGCAGAGGGAGCGACCACTGGTTCTCCCTCTTCTGCCACCCACCTTCAGGAGCAGGAGCACGGCTACATCTGCCGGATCTCCCCTGCTTTTCATCCCAGGGAAGGGAGCAGAACCTTGGTAGTGTTCACCGGACCTACAATAGAGGAGGCACCCACCGGGTACTCCTTGGCTGCGACTTTCCCCTGGCAGCAGGACCGTGGGTAGCATCCACCGGACCTACAGGAGTGGGAGCATCCACCGGATCTCTCCATCCTGCTGCCACCGGGACGAGTGGCACTCCGGCAACATCCCCCGGACTTACTGGGTGGGAGGTGCTTCCACTGGATCTCCTACCCTTACTCCCCAACCCAGGAGCCTGGGCAACATCCACTGGAACCTCCTTCCTCGACCCCGGCATGGAGTTCAAGCGGCGTCCATTGGACCTGCCGCATTGAGGGAGTAACCACCGGTTCTCCCTCCTCCACCAGTTTGGAGGCTTCCGCTGAGGGACATGGCTCTGGCTCGGCCTGCCCCTCCTGTGGCCAAGTGAGACGTCCCTTTTCCTTCCCCCACACCACCCGGGATGGAGATTCCTCCCCTACAGGGTCGCAGTGGCAGGACGTCTGGGGCAGGCCAGTAGTGGGCATCCTGTCGGTGCAGCTATCCCCTCCACACTCCCGGACACTGACTGACTCCTCGGGATGCCACAGCCGCAGACGACCCCTGACGGCCTCCCCTCCCCAGCAAGACCACAGCCCCCAGCCACTGAGGGGCACACCACCAAGCCTGGGCTCCACCCAGCCTGAGGCCGCCAACCTGATGCCCACCACCTTCAGAGGCCAGCGCAGAGCTGCCCGCCTCCTGGCTCTGTTCAGCCCTAGCCCTGAGGGCCAATCCACACCCGAGAGCTCCTCCAGTAGAGGCCAGAGAAGGCCTACCACCACCCAACCCAGCCGCCCACGTCGGACGACTCACTACGAGGGCCAAGAACACACCCCTGATGGCCTACCTCCCACACTGGGCCGCCACCTGAACCTTCCTGTGTGAATCTACAGAACTGTGAGTGACCTTTTAATATTCATAAAACCATCAGAGAACCTCCCTAGTGCAAAACCCCCTCCCCTGTGTAAGCTCATGTTTTGACTGCGTAGAGGCTCAGTGTATTTATGTCAAGCCCTAAATTTCCCTTGTGTTAATGTACCACATCGTTACCCCTGATTCCCCCAGTGAAAGTGTTTCCCCCCCCCCATGAATTTGATCGTCATTCCCCCAGACCAATCACCGCAAGGGGCTTGTGTTAAACTGTAATTCCCCTTTTCCCAAGGTTCCGCCCCCAGGTAACTCTCCCCCTAGTGATTCCATGGCCCTCTGTATGTTTCCCCTAGATTTGAAGGTTCAGGGTCCCCAGTGCTAACTCTTCCCCAGGGATTTGTGTGTTAACTTATTCCGAGGCCCTGTGAATGTGAACGTATGTTAAGTTGTGTGTCACCTCAACAGAGACAGTCAATGATTGCCAGACTTGTAGTCCCTAAGGTATACCTATGGTATATTTGTGTGTTGCCCTTGGAATGTACCTTAAGAGTTTGTAAGTCTATCTATCTATCTATCTATCTATTGCCAGATGCCACAATCCCATAAGGGATGGCCATTTGACTTTGAGTTATTTGTTTTACAGGGATGGGCACTAATTCTCCACCAGCCCACTTGTTAACATGTAGGGAGCACGTATGGTTTGCTTATATGGTTAGCACCCAGCGTTGTAAATGGTTTCTTGGCTTACAGGGAACCATTTGGCTTGTCACTCAATGTAAAGCTACCAGTAAAGGAAAGAAAAGCAATAAGAATTGACAGGAATGATGGAAGAAATAGGAAGAGTGGAGGACAGACACAGAAAAAGAATGATAAAGGCTAAGGCAGAAGTAGGCAGCACTACGTCAAGTGAGTGCCACTGTTATTCTCTGTGTTTTATGGCGAGACCTCTCGCTCTGTAAGTCACAGACACAAGCCTTGGGTTCTTTATTTCAAGACCAGGCTAGAACATACATCAAAGGAACAGGGCAAAAACACAGGCAAACCAGTATTACACATATATTAACCAGATCGACTGGCACAATACAGTATAGAATATTACATGTGGCACTTGCAGAATCCCTTATGGTACAACTAAGGCAACACACAATATAGTAATATAGCACACTGGGAATCATAAGTCTGTGGCTCACTGGGGGTCCCGACTGGGGCAGCATACACTCTTCAATATTAGCCCGGCAGTTCTAGGTCTTGAGTATAGTTCACCTGTATCACTGGGGAGCACTGAACCTTCACATTAACAGGAGTTCACTGGGAGTCACAGGGGAAGCCGGGAGTCACTAATTTCACTATCTGGGGCACTAGGGCGGTTGTTACAGCACACAGGGAATGGACAGCAGCTATCACAGGGAAAGGAGAGTTACACGGGAAATGTTCCACTGGGGGGGGCTCGCAACAAAGGGGTGTTAACACTCACGGTGGAGGTGGAGACTTTATAATGTGCAATAGTGTCACTCACAGTTTTGAGGTTGAGTCCGGAAGGTTCAGGTAGTGACCCGGGGTAGGTGGGAGGCCGTCCAGTTAGTGTGGGGATTCCTCATGAGGTGGGCGGCGAAGTAGTGTGGTTGGAGGTTCACCTTTGGTCCTCTGGGAGGCGGCCTCAGGAGTGGCAGGGCTCTCAGGACTGTGGCCAAACAGGCCAAGTGGCAGGTGGCCCTATGCTGGCCTTGGAACGTTGTCGGAGTGCGGTGGGCGGCCTCAGGCTGGGTGGAGCCCGGGGTCGGCGGCGTGCCCCTCGGTGGCTGGGGGCTGCAATCTCGCCGTGGAGAGGAGGCCATCAGGAATCGTCTGCGGTCACGGTGTCCCTGCGAGTCCGTCAGCGTATGGGCCTGTAAAGGGGACAGCTGGATAGACAGGATGCCCACGACTGGTCCGCTCCACACATCCTGCCACGATGTACCTGCTGCGGAGCAATCTCCACCCCACGTGATATGGGGGAAGGAAGAGGGGCGTCTTACTCGGCCACAGGAAGAATGGGCCGAGCCAAAGACTTGCTCCTCCATGGGAGCCTCCAGCCTAGTGGAGGAGGGAGAACCAGTGGTCGCTCCCTCTACTTGGCAGGTCCGATGGACGCTGCCGGAACTCCATGCCAGAGATGAAGGAGATTCCGAAGAAGCTCCTCTGGCCTGGCAGGTCTGGTGGACGTTGCCCAGGCTCCTGGGCTGGGAAGTGGAGGAAGGAGATCCGGCGGACGCTCCTCCCGCCTGGCAAGTTGGCGGACGTTACCAGGGCACAACTTGTCCTGGGGGCGACAGGAGGAAGAGATCTGGCGGACGCTCTTGACTGGGCAGGTCCGGTGGACGCTACAACATTCCTGCTGCAGAGGGAGAGTTGCAGCTGCGGAGTACCCGGCGGGTGCCTTCACTATGGCAGGTCCGGCAGACGCTACCAGGGCTCTTCTCTCTTTCCTGGGACAGGCAGGAGAGACCCGGCAGACGCTCTCACGTCTGCTAGTCCGTCGGACGTAACCGTGCCTCTGCTCACGACAGCGGGTGGCAGAGGAGGAAGAACTGGCGGTCGCTCCCTCTACAGCAAACCTGGCAGATGATGCTGTTCCGCTGCTCCCCTGGGGTGTCGTAGGGCTGAGAAGACCAGCAGTCGTTCTCCCTCTGCTAGCAGTTCCAGCATGATCTGCCGAGGGCCTACATGGGATTGGTAGATTGCAAGTCCCACCTCGAGTCTGGGGATGACTGCTGCAGCCAGAGAGTAATGTCCCCAGACTCCTACCTTGGTGTTGGTCCGGTTGCGGGGTGGAGGGGTGTATGGGAGGAGGTGACGTGGGCCGGTGTGGCCCAAAAGGTAGAGTCACCCGTCCGGTGTCCCCTTGTAGGGTGGTTGTCACCTCCCCATCATCTCCTTGGTGGGTGGGGGTGTAGTCATCAGGGTACATTTTACCACCGTCGCGGGAGTGAAAGTCACTTCCCCGTGGCTGGAGGTGGTAGGTATCTGACTTGGCCGTCTGTCGGAGGGGGGTGAGGTGGTGGAGGAGTCTGTTCCAGTGTAGTGTGGGTCGGTGGGGCTCCTGGTGGTGACTGAACACAGCCTCCAGGGTAAAAGGTTGGTTTGTTGCTCGGAGGAGGTCGAGTACTTGGGAGGTTCCCCTTATGCAGTGTTTTCGTCCTCCGGAAGGATTCCAGAGGATGTGTCGGATCTTCATCTCCGGTGGTAGGGAGTGAGGTGTGTGTACCCTGGCTGATGGCTGGAGACTGAAGATGCGGGTGGCCGGCCTGCTTTTATGGGGGAGAGCTGTCTTAATCGGATTAGTGGGCTTGGCCCGTGGAATATTCCAATCCACATGGTGTAGGATGAGAGGGTTGGTGTTTGGTGTGGGTGGTATGTGGTGCCTGTGGGTGGGTGGTGTGCTTAGTGGTGATGGGGTAGGGGCGTATCTGGCAGGTAGGCACGGCAGACGAACCGAGCGTGTTCTGGTAGTGGTTAGGACTGGTGTGGGTGGTGAGGAGGTGAGTGGGGAGTGAGGGTGGGTGTGGGTAGTTTGCGGTGACGGGGTGTGGGCGTGTGTGGGTGGGATGGTGGTGGCGGCTGAGGGTAGTGTGCAGTGTGTGGGTGGTGTCGGCTTGGTTGTTGGTGACAGGCGTGGGGGTGTTGGGCCGGAGGTAGTGGGCGGTGTGGTGGGTAGCCAACGTGTGGTCGATGGCGGTGGAGGTGGTGTGGTGGTGGGAGTTGGGGTCCTGAGTAATGGAGAAGAGGTGGTGTGCTGGGGTGGTGGCGGAGTTTTCGGTGTTGGAGAGTGTGGGCATTGTGGTGGGCTGGGGGGCGGCCTCGTGGCTGGTGGGCCACGTGGTGTTTGATTTTGTGGAGGCGGCGTGGCATTGGGAGGTGAGAAGCGAGGTGAGGTCATCGGAGCCGGGGAGGGGGCATCAGATGAGGGGTATGGAGTCAGAAGGGGGGTGTGGAGGGAAGGGGTTGAGGCGGGGGGGCTAGGTGAAGGGGATGATGTGGAAGGGGTGATGTAGTAGGAGAGTGAGTCATCGTCCTGGACGTGGGGAGGTGGTGAGGTGGCGCACGGGTTGGGGGAGGCAGTGGGTAGCTGAAAGGGGGTGGGGGGTCCTTTGTATCTTAGTGATAATTTATGTGGGGTGAGGAGTTTTGTTACCATGACGCCACCGCCGGGTTTGCAGGGGTTGATGGGTCGCAGGTCGGGTTTCACGTCTTGTGCGTTTTGCAGGTGGTGCAATCTCCGTTTGAGGTGATGCAGGGGGTTGGAGGTTGGTGGGGTGGCGGGAGGTTGTAGGTGGTTTTGGAGAGGCAGAAGAAGCGGTATTTCGCCAAATACTTTTTCGTGAGGGGGTAATACCGTCCTCGCGTGGGCATAAGTTCATCCCCCAACTGTATGATTTTCACATGGGCTGGCCAGTCTTCGTTTTGTGTTTGCTGTATTTGTGTGCGGATTTGATTCAATAGGGTATGGTGGTTCCTTTCGCAGATGCTATTTCCTTGGGGCCAGTAGGGGGATGAATGGAAATGGCATACCCAAATGTTTCGGCAAGTTGTGCCTGTATTTTGCTCGTGAATTCTGGTGCATTGTCGGAATGGAGGGCCTGGGGAATGCCGAAGTATGGGAACACGTGGTGTAGTAGTGCGTCTGCAACCGCGAGTGCGTGGTGTTCCTGGTGGGGCTGGCTATGAGGAATTTACAGTATGTGTCGACAAAGGTGATAATACTGTATATTTGTAGCCCGATCTAGGTGGATGTGGGCTGATTATGTCGACATAGAGGAGCTGCCACGGTTTGTTGGCTTGAATGTGTCCTGAGGGGCCTGCTGTTCTGGTGGTGTCCTTTCCCAGGGCACATGCCAGCAGGCTTGCACCACTTGTTTTGCGAGCTGGGAGAGATTAGGTGCCCAGTAGATGTCATTAAACACTTGCGTGAGTTTCTTTGTTCCTAGGTGGATTCCATTGTTGGAGTGCAAGTGCATAAGGGTGTCGAGGGCTGTGTGTGGGTCTAGGGCTTTGTGTCCTGATGGTGTTTACAAGTGGTCTCCTTACGGGTGAAATTTGGAAAAAATGTGTTGGGGAACCCAATCTGGTTTGTTTTTGTTTAGCCATTGTTGTAACAGTGTCGGGGAGCTGATGAAGGCGTTGATAGGCATTCTGGAGAGTGCGTCTGTGTTAGTGTGGAGTTGGCCAGGGCAATAGGCTATGTCGAAGTTAAATTCTTCTAAGGTTTCACTCCATCTAATGATTTGGGCGTTGTTTGTTTCCGACTGACATAGCCACTGGAGTGATTGATGATCTGTGATGATGGTAACGTGGGTTCCAGACAGGTAGGCTCGAAAATACTCCAGCACCAGATGATCCCCAGGCGTTCTCTTTTCGTGGTTGCGTAATTCTTTTAAGCCTGTTTGAAGGTCCGACTGGCGCAGGCGATGATATGTTCCCGACTGTTTTGTATTTGAGCAAGGACGGCCCGATTGCCACGAGAGAGACGTCTGTGTATAGATGGAATGGCGAGGAATAATTGGGAACTGCGATGACTGGAGCAGTGACTAGTTGTTCTGGTGTCCAGGCAAATGGTTAGCCTTTTTTTGTTAGGTCGTGGAGGAGGCTTGGCGATGTTGGTGAAACCCTTGACAAAACACCTGTAGTAGGAGGCGAGGCCGATGAATGCGCAGACTTTGTGCACATCGTGGGGGATGGGGATGTCTACGATGGCCCGTAATTTCTCCGGGTCTGGTGCGATGCCTCTTTTGGAGATGGTGTGCCCAAGGAAGGAGACGGAGCGTTGGTCGAGGATGCATTTAGTTGGTTTGAGTTTGAGTCCCGCTTGTCTTATTCTCAGGACGACTTGTTTAAGGGTGGTGCAGGTGGGCGGCCCAGGTTTGGCTGAATACGATGACGTCGTCTAAATATGCTAGCCATATTTCCCAGGTGAGGCTGCTGAGTACAGATTCCATGAGGCGGGAAAAGGTTGCTGTTGCATTGCAGAGGCCGAAAGGCAGCACATTGAATTCATAGTGCTTGCCATTGCTTGAGGAGAATGCAGTCTTGCCCTTGTCTTCGGGGTGCACGGGGACTTGCCAATATCCCAACTGAAGGTCGAGGATGGAAAACCATGACGCTCTGGATAGGGAATCAAGGGAGTCATCTATTCGAGGTAGGGGTGTGGCATCTTTGGTAGTGATGTCGTTCAGCCGCCTATAATAAACGCAGAAGCATGTGGTGCCGTCCTTTTTTTTTTTTTTACCAGGACGACTAGGGATGAGCATGGGCTAGTGGATGGAGAGATTACACCGGCATTGAGCATGTCCTGGACCTGCCGGTCTTCTGCCCGTTGGTTAGGGTTTTTTCCTCTGGATGGTTGGCAAATAGGCGGCCCTGTAGTGTGAATCTCGTGGGACAGGTATGTTGTATGACCGATGTCTGTGGGTCCCGTGGAGAAATATGGCTTGGAAGTCCAGGAGGAGCTGTTGGAGAGTGTCAGCTTGATGATGGTCGATGTGGTCGGGAATTGGGGGTAGGGTGGTTGTGGGGGATGGGGGGGTCGGGGCATGGTTCTGCTTCCTCCATCTCCTCGACTACTAGGCCTTTGGGGAGGGTAAGGGGGCTGTTGGAGAGGTTGTCAACTCATGCTGCTGTGTGGGGGGGTAGGAATGTGGGGGACAGGAGGCAGGCGGCGGTGGCTCCTGCTAGTGGGGTTGGGGAGAATAGGACGGAGCTTGTAGTGGGGCGATGAAGGTGGAGCCAGGCCTTGTGTCGGGGGGGGTATGGTGAGGGCAGAGGCGATGGTGGCGGGGAAGGTGGTGGGCGGGGGGGGTGGGAGAAGGGGTCGGGGGTTGTGGGTGGTGCTGGGGGTGTGTGGTGGGTTGGGTGGAGTGGTGGGTGGCGGTGATAGTGAAGTACATGCATAATGGTTGGTTGGTTGGGTCCAGTGCTTTCTTGAAGTGAAGGTGTCGTTTGTAACAGTCTATACTGGTGCGGAGTTTCTGGAGGAGGTTCAGGCTCAAATAACCGTCATATGCACGGCAGGTAGAGTTGAAAACTATGAAATGGTGGTGGGTGGAGAAATTTTGGTGAGTTTCGGCACTGAGCATCCTGGTTTCCCCACGGATAGGCAGGGGCCCGTCCCCCGCGTCTACGAGGTGGGCGGTGGTGGGAAGTAGGGGGCCGGAAGCAGAGGCATGATGGGAGTCGAAGCGGAGGTAGAGGCATGATCTGGCCACTCTCGTGTCGACCAGGAGCCTAGGTTTTAACCCATTTAGTTTCATTTTTGTCATAGAGCAGGGGACGGTACTTCTATGATGTGTCCCCCGCCATCGTGGGGAGGTGTTTTCCTCACCGGGCTCCGGTTCCCCAGAGTCGGAGTAATCCGTGGTGGGGGCATCTTCGACCAGGCTCTCCTCGTCTATGGAGGAGACTTTGTGCCACCCCTAGTTGTTCGTTTTGCGTCTGGAAGCCTTCAGTTGCTCACGTATGTCGTGAATGGGGCATCTGTTGTTGCATGCCGAGAACTCCAATGGGTTGATTGAGATTAAGTTGGTGTCTCTGTGGTTTGGGCATCATTTGTTGGGAAGTGCCCATGGGATGGAAGGTGATGTTGGCTGCATGGTGCAGTTGGGGTTTGTCCGGGGCTTCTGTTGGGGCGGCTTGTTGGTTGGGACTCAACTGACTGCCCCGATGTATACTGAGGGTTGGGGCGGGCGGCGGGGGTCATGGATACTAAAATGTTCTCTGACGTTGCTGGGGAGGATCCTGATGAGAGTGTTGAATGTATGGATGTCCCGGGTAGCTGTGTCTTCTCCCGGGTAAGCTGCAGTGATGAGTCGCCTGGCCTGGATGAGGGTGTCATCTAGGTTGCCGTCGTAGGTAAGGGCGTCCAGCACTTACAGGGAGATGACCTTCCCTAATGATGGGGCAGTAGCTTGAGTTACCATGCGCCTAAACTGAGCCCACATTAGTTCAGGGACTATTTTTGCAGTGATGCGAGAGACAAATTTGCCCAGGTGTGGTAGGGACACTGCTATTTTTTCTTTGTTGTATTCAAAGCCGATCATGCACATGTATGTGTCGATATCGTATTGGCCAGGGTCAAATCTTGGTATGGGTATGTGCATTTTGGCAGCCATTTTGATACTTTCTCTGACTGTTCCTTGGTGTTCTATTTAAAGCCGGATCGAGAACCACCCCTTGCCACCAGTGTTATGCTCTGTGTTTTATGGCGCGACCTCTCGCTCCGTAAGTCACAGACACAAGCCTTGGGTTCTTTATTTCAAGACCAGGCTAGAACATACATCAAAGGAACAGGGCAAAAACACAGGCAAACCAGTATTACACATATATTAACCAGATTGACTGGCACAATACAATATAGAATATTACATGTGGCACTTGCAGAATCCCTTATGGTACAACTAAGGCAACACACAATATAGTAGTATAGCACACTGGGAATCATAAGTCTGTGGCTCACTGGGGGTCCCAACTGGGGCAGCATACACTCTTCAATATTAGCCCGGCAGTTCTGGGTCTTGAGTATAGTTCACCTGTATCACTGGGGAGCACTGAACCTTCACATTAACAGGAGTTCACTGGGAGTCACAGGGGAAGCCGGGAGTCACTAGTTTCACTGTTTGGGGCACTAGGGCGGTTGTTACAGCACACAGGGAATGGACAGCAGTTATCACAGGGGAGGAAGAGTTAAACGGGAAATGTTCCACTGGGGGGGGGGGCTCGCAACAAGGACATGTTAACACTCACGGTGGAGGTGGAGACTTTATAATGTGTACTAGTGTCACTCACAGTTTTGGGGTTGAGTCCAGAAGGTTCAGGTGGTGGCTCGGGGTAGGTGGGAGGCCGTCCAGTTAGTGTGGGGCTGCCTCATGAGGTGGGTGGCGAAGTGGTGTGGTTGGAGGTTCACCTTTGGTCCTCCGGGAGGCGGCCTCAGGAGTGGCAGAGCCCTCAGGACTGGAGCCAAACAGGGCCAAGACTCGGGTGGCCCTACACCAGCCTTGGAATGTTGTCGGAGTGCGGTGGGCGGCCTCGGGCTGGGTAGAGCCCGGGGTCGGCGGCCCGCCCCTCGGTGGCTGGGGGCTGCGATCTCACCGGGGAGAGGAGGCCATCAGGAGTCGTCTGCGGCCACGGTGTCCCTGTGAGTCCATCAGCATCTGGGCCCGTAGAGGGGACAGCTGGATAGACAGGACACCCACAACTGGTCCGCTCCACACGTCCTGCCACGATGTACCTGCTGCGAAGCAATATCCACCCCACGTGATATGGGGGAAGGAAGAGGGGCGTCTTACTCGGCCACAGGAAGGGTGGGCCGAGCCAGAGACCTGCTTCTCTATGGAAGCCTCCGGTCTAGTGGAGAAGGGAGAACCTCTACTTGGCAGGTCCAATGGACGCTGCCGGAACTCCAAGGCAGGGATGGAGGAGGAGATTCCGAAGAAGCTCCTCTGGCCTGGCAAGTCTGGCAGACATTGCCCAGGCTCCCGGGCTGGGGAGTGGAGGAAGGAGATCCGGCGGACGCTCCTCCCACCCGTCAAGTCCAGCGGACATTACTGGGGCACCACTTGTCCCGGGGTGGGACTTGCAATCTAGCAGTCCCATGTAGGCCCTCAGCAGATCCTGCTGGAACTGCTAGCAGAAGGAGAACGACCGCAAGTCTGCTCAGCCCTAAGACACCCCAGGGGAGCAGCAGCACAGCAACATTCGCTGGATTTGCTGTAGAGGGAGCGACTGCCTGTTCTCCCTCTTCTGCCACCCGCCGTCGGGAGCAGAGGCACAGTTACGTCCGCTGGAGCCAACGTGAGAGTGTCCGCCGGACCTCTCCTGCCCGTCCCAGGAAAGGGAGCAGAGCCCTGGTAGCCTCTGCCGGACCTGCCATAGTGGAGGCAACCACCAGGTACTCCGCAGCTGCAACTCTTCCCTGGCAGCAGGAGCTTGGTAGCGTCCGCCGGACCTGCCCAGTCAAGAGCGTCTGCCGGATCTCTCCCTCCTGTCGCACCCCGAGTCTGGCGATGGCTGCCGCGGCCGAAGAGTAATGTCTCCGGACTGCTACCTTGGTGTTGGTCCGGTTGCGGGGAGGAGGAGCGTATGGGAAAAGGTGACGTGGGCCAGTGTGACCCGGAAGGTAGTGTCACTTGCCCGGTGTCCCCTTGTAGGGTGGTTGTCACCTCCCCGTCATCTTGGTGAGTGGGGTGCCGTCGTCGGGTCGCATGTTAGCCACATAAATTGTTTGATATTGTACTGTCTATGTCGATATATGGTAATGTACGTGTAAGACTGGTTGGCCTGTGTTTGTACCCTGTTCCTTTGGTGTGTTCTTGCCCAGTCTTGAATTAAAGAACCCAAGGCTTGTGTGTGTATTTTAGGAGGCAAGAAGTTGCCGCTAAAACACAGAGTATAACAACAATCCCTACTCCAGTTGGGGGGGGGGGGGCATATAAAATACTGTTACATCAATTTTTTTCTCCATAACAGTCCTCTATTTCCATTCTCAAAATGTTCACTCATGGTACTTTAATTTTTTGTTTTTTTAAGTCAGTATGAGTTTGAATCATCACACTCTCCCAGCTTTCCCTCTCTCCTTCTTCCACAGATTATAGTTGTTCCACGCAAATAATTTTGCAAGCAAATAATTTCAGGTTTCCTTTCATTAAGAAACGGAATCTAAAGGTGAATATGGGGAAGAGTAAAGTGATGGTCTTCTAGAGAAGTGAAGCCAGTGAGTGTACAGTGAGACTGGATGGGAAGGATATGGAGAATGTGAGTGAATTTAAGTACTTGGGCAGTGTGATGAGTAAGGATGGTAGTCTGGAGGGTGAAGTGCTCGAAAGGGTACAGCAGGGAAGGAAGGTTGCTGGTTCGTTGAAAGCAGTGATAAGAAACAGGGAGGTGAGCATGGAAGTGAAAAAGTTGTTACATGACAGTATTGTGATACCAGCTCTGACATATGGAAGTGAAGCTTGGACCCTGTTGGAAGGACAGAAGTCAAGAGTGAGAGCAGTGGAAATGAGTTATTTGAGAGGAGCATGTGGAGTCACATGGGGAGACAGACTAACAAATGAGGAAGTGAAGGAGCGTTGTGGTATGGTTGAGGACGTGATGGGAAGCGTTAGGAGAAACACGTTAAGGTCGTTTGGGCATGTGGAGAGGATGGAGAGTGAAAGATTGACGAGGAGAGTGTATGTGAGTGAGGTGGAGGGGGCGAGAAGGAGGGGGAGGCCGAGGATGAGATGGAGGGATGGAGTGGAGAGGTATATGAGAGAGGGGGGTGTGAGTTGGGAGCGTGGTAGTGAAATGACAGGGGACAGAGTGACATGGAGGCGATTTGTTTGTGGCCACCCCGCTCGGGATTGAGGCGTCTGGCAATAGATAGATAGATAGAATATAGTCTCGCAGTTTCCCCTTTCGTAGAAAATAACTCACGTACAGTACTATACATGATTTTTAGATTTACTGCTTTAGTATTCAAGTTTATTTGCGCAAACATGAGCTCCATAAGTCAACGAGGGGAAAGCAAACTTTTGAGCTGAAGAACTGGGGGAATCACGATAGGAAGTGGTCGTACTGTAATTAAGAGCTTCCCAATACAATTAACTTAACCGCATTGTATATATCTAAAGGGTGGACTTTCAACTATCAGATCAGTCGACCACTGTAATGTGTCATGTTGTTTATAAAATTAATAACCATGAAGAAACTTGCTGCCTCTTTATGAACCCTCCATTAGTTTCCTCCGTGATGAGTTAGTTCCAATATTATGAGATATATATTTTCGAAGGAGTGTTTCAGTGTATTAGACTTATACATACGTTCAAAGAATCATTTGAATTCGAGCAACATTTAAAAGATCACATTGATTTGTGAGGGAATGTAAATACAGAAAAATGTATAGTGCTTTATAAAGACGATGATGGTACGGTTGGAGAATAAAGGAGCTACAGGGTGGCGCGAGGTGTTTTTCCTGCTTATTTACCTTGGGGATAGGTCAGGTGAGGTCAAACACTTTGTTGCACCGTTGTCACACCCCATTTCGGCTGTTTTGGGGTGCAGGCATGCCCTTTCGAAGCACATGACCTCGTACCATGGATTTGGATGACAAGACATTCGTGGAAGTGTAGGGCCGGGAGGGTAAATAGGTGCGAGGATGTAAACAAGTCCTGGAGGCCAACACTGGCGGACTTATAGGTTTCGGTTTCATTTCTTACACCTCCTTATTTTCATACCTACATGCTCAGTTGCTACAGGTACTGATGCTGTGACCATTTGGCTGGAGTAGAGCCACAACCCTACCATTAAAACCTGGTTAATGTGTCTCTGAAGACGATGCTAAAAAGTTGGTATCCAGACCCAAGACCTTGCTTCTGGCTGGAGAAGCATACAACTCACCCAGTGTTTCCATCCAAGGTCACATTGGTACGTTCACACATGGCATATTTATCGTGGTTGAGTCACCCTGTGTATGTGTGACACCGTACAAAATGTACAGTATGTTTAATTGTTTAGTTTATCTAAATCATGGTCTAAAGTTTAGATGCAACATTTGACACCCTAGTTCCAAAGGGTGTTCATTATATTAGGTTTTATGCAAAGACTAATGTGATAATGAAATTAATTTATTGTCTCATTTAGGCAGGTCTGTAGAGGCCCAGTTGAAGTTCTTCTGACTCTGCAGTCATATTTCTTGAAGAGGTTTTGGGATTGAAACTAGTGTACTCATGTCAGCAAAATAATTTGTTAGAATGAATTATGGTATTTGTCACAGTAAAATAGTCAGATTGCAAAGCCATGCTGGACTGTTTGTGTGGTCCAGTGTGTACTATAGTTTTGATGTACAACTGACAAGCATAAAATCACATGTTGCCAGCATGTTATTAAATATATTTCACCAAAATATACACAAAAAAATATAACCATACCACCAGGGGATAGTGATTAATAAAATCTTACCACCAGGAGGTAGTGAGTCTGTCATCTTAAATTCTCATGATCATGAGGAAAATAATGTTAGTACAGTCAGCAAACAATTAATAACTTCGTTTTGATTTTATACTACAAAAAATGACTAGGATAAGCAGTATACTGTACATATTTTGGGATAATTAAGGAAGCTGCCTGAAGACAGCATGTTTACTAACCATCTTGCTGATTGGATGTCAGTGCATCAGACATGCTCCAGTGTGCACAGATTAAAAACCATAAATAACCCAGTCAAAGCATTTGGAAATCTGACAAATAATGTAACAGCCTGACTGAAGCCCCCCAGACTCCCAGTTATTCTAACTGCCTAGGATTGTCACTAGACCTAACCTTGGAAGCCATCAGTAACCATCAGGTCAAATTCAGCCTTAGTTTTTTTTTTTTTTTTTTTACACTTCAGTGGTGAATTCAGCACAGACTATGACAGCTTTGATGAGGAAGATACAAAGTGCAGAGGGTAAACATACAGTTTAGGATAAGCAACTTAAATACCTCGCTAATTCACATCCACTTTTGCATGGATGTTTTCGTTATTAATTTTTGTGGTGGTAAATGATTGTTTGTTGCAGATTTTCTTTTGCTCTTATTTATATCAGTGTCCATTTCAGTTTATGCATGTTCTTTTTTTGTCAGGCATAATGACAGACTTTATAAAACTACTCAAATCAACCAGCATTTATTATTAGAGCTCTTCAAGTCTAATTCTAAATGTTCATAATCTAACCTTACTTAACCTAGACTTCCAACAAAACAATGTACCCTATCATAACCTTATGTAACTTAACCAAACATAACCTAGTTTAACCTATCTTAACCAATGGTAACTTAGCCAGACACGCCTAAACAGAAACCAAATGAACTTTCAAACAGTTGCGTAGTTTTTAGAAGTGTCTGTCATTATACTGAAGATCTAAGATGCATCAGGAAAATGAAATAGATGAAAATAACGGAGCAAACTAATCTAGAAGGGAAAGAAGTTGTATGCAGCCTTCATGGATCTGGAGAAAGCATATGACAGGGTGGATAGACAAGGATTGTGGAAAGTATGAAGAATATATGGGTTGGATGGGAAGTTGTTGAAGGTATTGAAGGTTGGATTGAAACAAGGTTGTCTCATGTCTCCATGGTTGTTCAATCTGTACATGGATGGGGTTATAAAAGAGATACAAGGTTGGGCAGTGGATGTTGGAGCGGCCCTAGTGAGAGAGGGCAGTGTTTAGAAGCTCCCTGTACTGTTGTTTGCAGATGATACTGTGTTGTTGAGCAAAGACAAAGAGGAGCTTCAAGGCTTGGTAGATGGGTTTGGGAGAGTGTGTAAGAAACGGAATCTAAAGGTGAATGTAGCGAAGAGTAAAGTGATGGTCTTCGAGAGAAGTGAAGGCAGTGAATGTACAGTGAGATTGGATGGGGAGGATATGGAGAATGTGAGTGCATTTAAGTACTTGGGTAGTGTGATGAGTAAGGATGGAAGTCTGGAGGGTGAAGTGCTTGAAAGGGTGCAGCAGGGAAGGAAGGTTGCTGGTTCGTTGAAAGCAGTGATAAGAAACAGGGAGGTGAGCATGGATGTGAAAAAGTTGTTACATGACAGTATTGTGATACCAACTCTAACATATGGAAGTGAAGCTTGGACACTGTTGGAAGGACAGAAGTCAAGAGTTAGAGCAGTGGAAGTGAGTTATTTGAGAGGAGCATGTGGAGTTGCAAGGAGAGACATAACAAATGAGGAAGTGAAGGAGCGTTTTGGTGTGGTTGAGGACGTGATAGGAAGCTTTAAGAGAAACACGTTAAGGTGGTTTGGGCATATGGAGAGGATGGAGAGTGAAAGATTGACGAGGAGAGTGTATGTGAGTGAGGTGGAGGGGGCGAGAGGGAGAGGGAGGCCGAGGATGAGATGGAGGGATGGAGTGGAGAGGTATATGAGAGAGGGGGGTGTGAGTTGGGAGCGGGATAGTGAAATGGCGGGGGACAGAGCGACATGGAGGCGATTTGTTTGTGGCCACCCCGTGTGGGATTGAGGCGTCTGGCAATAGATAGATTGATAGAAACTAATCATGAAGCAATCATTTATCACCATAAGCATAACACTAAAAGTGTGGAAAACAAACTTTAACAATAAGTGAACTCTTTTTACTGAGTAAACTAAGTTGTACATTGACCATTCAGAATAGGAGCCAGTTTATTTCAATATTTCACCAAGGCTGGCTTCTTTAGGAATGGCATATGTTGTTTATATTGAGCACCTTAAGTAGGCCTCACAGTTCCTTGACAATAACATCAGTACAATGACTTGAAAAAATAAAGTAACTGGGTTAACTGCTAGTTGATTGTGGGCTAAAGAGTTGACCA
This sequence comes from Birgus latro, assembly GCA_018397915.1. NCBI lineage: Eukaryota > Metazoa > Arthropoda > Malacostraca > Decapoda > Coenobitidae > Birgus > Birgus latro. The sequence goes on along the minus strand of JAGKTI010001365.1, from coordinate 36,832 downwards.
GTGTATAATATCCTCTTTTCTAAATAAACTTATGGAGTGGTTGGTGAGTGGGGTGTGCCTGCAGAGATGGATGAGAATGGCAGTGCTTTAGTGGACATTTGTGCTGGGAGGGGTGGTGGTAGCTAATACCCTCTTCAGGCACAAAATGATCCATAGGTATACATGGCGAGTGGTGAGAAGAGAGGACGGTGGAATGAATGAACGGAAGGCAATGATTGACTATGTGTGTATGGATGAAAGGATGAGAAGATGTGTAATGGATGCAAGAGTATATAGAGGTTGGGGGAGTGGACTTTCTGACCACCTCTTGGTGGTGGCCAGAATCAGAGTCCAAACAAGATGGAGGAAGAGAAGAAGGGGAGGACAGGAGGAAGTATTTGTTACAAGGAGGGTAGAAAAGTTACAAGAGGATGGAATAAAGGCTGAATATAAAAGGGAAGTGGAGGAGCGATTGGGTAAATATACAGTAGGCACGGAAAGTATTGACTTTTTTTGCCGACATCATTCTTTTTCGTGTTAAGTGAAGTAGGGTCAATACTACCCTCCCCTGTGATGCGAAATGAGCTGACGCTTTTTCAACGGGAGCTGGCAACCCTGTTTGATAGGTTAGGCACCACAGGAGCAGGCTCAGTAATGTTTGGGCAGCCACAGGAGGAGGATTGTCTCTGTGTGTGATGCACCACGAGGGCATGTTTTGACTCAAATACAACAGTTATTTGGTTACCTACCACATTCTCATCATGCCTAAAGTAACCACAAGCAAGGAAAAACATGTGGAAGTGATTACTTTATACAAAGCTGGCCACAAACTCCCATTTATTGCAAATCAGATGGTGTTAGACTGAGGACAGTGCAGAGACTGGTGAAGCGGTTCAAGGACAGTGGGGAGGCCATTCCTCCCACTCCTCTTCCCAAGCCTGGGAGACCTCGTAAGACAACCTTCAGGACCCGTCAGCTGATCTCAAGGCAAGTTAGCAAGGATCCAAGGCTAACAGCACGGGATTTAAAAGAAAAGAACCCACAGTTGCTGGCAGATGTGTCTGTCAGAAGTGTGCAGCA
>JAGKTI010001365.1:7200-26239 GCA_018397915.1 Birgus latro | reverse complement strand
CTCCAACATCCACTGCCCGACCTTGTATCTCTTTTATAACCCCATCCATATACAGATTGAACAACCATGGAGACATGACACATCCTTGTTTCAATCCAACCTTCAAATGGAAAGATTCACTCAGTTTGCCATCCACACGCACTGCAGCCTTAGCACCCTCATACATACTCTTCACTGCCTTCAACAACTTCCCATCCACTCCATATATTCTTAATACCTTCCACAAACCTTGTCTATCCACCCTGTCATATGCTTTCTCCAGATCCATGAAGGCTGCATACAACTTCTTGCCCTTCTCTAGAAACTTTTCCACTAAGGATCTAAGAATGAATATCTGGTCTACACAACCTCTTCCCTTCCTAAAACCTCCTTGTTCTTCTCCAACTAATTCCTCAGTAATTTCCCTAACTCAGTCAACAAGTATCCTACCATATACTTTTCCTATTACACTGAGAAGGCAAATGCCCCTATGATTACCACACACTGCTTTTTCCCCTTTTCCTTTGTACAGAGGAATATTTATATCTGACTTCCAATCCTCTGGGACTCTACCCTCCTCCCAAGCCAATCTGCACACCTTCCACATCCATTCTATTACTATCTCCCCCATGCTTCAGCATTTCACCACACACTCCATCAACTCCTGGGGCTTTCCCCATTTTAACTTTCTTCATTGCTTCCACCACTTCCATCCTGGTGATTTCTTCCTCTCTTCTCACAGCCCTCCTCCTCCCTGCCATTCCCCAGCCACTTATACTTGCATTACTTTCATTCTCTATGTTCAACAGTTCATTAAAGTGTTCTCTCCATCTGTTTACTTTTTCTCCCTTCTCCACTAATAATCTACCATTTTTATCTTTCACACCTCCACTGACTTCATTGGCACCCTGTCTAGCTCTCTTTACCTCCTTCCAGAACATTTTCTTACTTTCTCTCCACTTTGCACTCACATTCCTTCCAAATTCCTCATCCACTCTCTTCTTACTCCCTCTTACTAATCTTTTCACCTCTCTCCTCCTCACTACATATAACTCTCTTGTCCGTCTCTCAGCTTCTTCGTCGCCCCTGTTCCTCATCCACTCATTATATGCTTTCTTCTTTTGTGCCACAGCCTCTCTCACCTCTTCAGTCCACCATGCTGTTCCCTGAACCCCCTTTCGTCTTCTCTTCACCCCACACACCACCTCACATGCTGCACAGATTTCTTCTTTGAATACCTTGCACACACCTTCCACATCCCCTATCTGCTCCAATCTATATTTACCCAGTCGCTCCTCCACTTCCCTTCTATATTCAGCCTTTATTCCATCCTCTTGTAACTTTTCTACCTTGCTTGTAACAAATACTTCCTTCTGTCCTTCCCTTCTTCTCTTCCTCCATCTTGTTTGGATTCTGATTCTGGCCACTACCAAGTGGTGGTCAGAAAGTCCACTCCTCCAGCCTCTATATACTCTTGCATCCATTACACATCTTCTCATCCTTTCATCCACACACACATAGTCAATCATTGCCTTCCGTTCAGTTCATTCCACCGTCCTCTCTTCTCACCACTCGCCATGTATACCTATGGATCATTTTGTGCCTGAAGAGGATATTAGCTACAACCAACCCCCTCCCAGCACACATGTCCACTAAAGCACTGCCATTCTCATCCATCTTTGCAGGCACACCCCACTCACCAACCACTCCATCCACCTTCTCATTTCCTACTTTTCCATTCATATCTCCAATCAGAAACACTTTCTCATTCCTTTCAATACATTTCATTACATTTTTATAGCTTTCTGTGATCAACAATATCCACCATGTTTTATCTGCAAGGCCAGAAAATGCCATTGTAATACACTAAATAACAGAGGGAAAAGAAGAGCCAGAGAAAAGAATAGTACTTCCCAAATCTTGTGTAGTGGACAATGTTTGATGGAACAATTAACCATGCTCATGGAAGTTTGACTATTGAAATAGACTGGTGTTTATGCTTGACACTACCACTGACACATAAATCTTTCTTAGAGGATGTAACTGGGGTTAAATGTAAGTAAAATGAGATAAGAATCAGACAAAATACAAGGATCACCACCAAGACATGCCGTGTAAGTACTGCAAGTGATCAGGTGCTACTTTCAACACTGTCTGCAGCTGCTGGTAAACTACAGTAGTCTGGCAGGCACAAGAATTTGAAGTGCCATAATGTAGTGTTGTCCAAATTAAAAGAGGTTCTGGATAATCTGATGCTGGAAAATTGGTGTTGTGCCGTACCTGTATGTAGCTATATGTGTACTGTACTGTATATGCGGTGTACAGTAAGTTCATATTTATCCAGTGTATTACATCTAGGCCCTACACTGGTGAAAGTAAAATGCCGAATTTTGCTTAGTTCCCCCCATCGGCTCAATATTCAGCCTCACGCTGGATATTGCATTACTGTCCGTCTCGAACATCTGTCCGAAAAACTTTCCTGTGAGTAAAAAAATTAAAGTTAAGAACAAAATACAATAAAGTAGTGATACAGTACAGTAATACAGTGTCAATTGGCTACCTTTTATGAGCTGGTTAACCCATCACGTCCCGACTGATTTCCTACCTCCGATACCCCCCTCCCCACCTGTCCCGAGCAATTTCGGATTTTTTTTGGGGGGGCGGGGGCTCAAACCTCCGCTTTTGGTGAGAAACGTCGAAAATTCATAGAGAACTCGCCCTACTGAGCTTGTAAATGTTGCTACAGGTGACAGCTCAGGCTTACCTTTCGTTCTCTCTCAGGGTACCTGGCTTCAAAGAAAATGAACTATGGGAGGGTTAGCTAATTCAGGCCACTTTGAATTACGTATTTATTTATTTATTTTGTATGAATTTATGTGTAGTACAAGACTATATTGGTTTTCACACTATTATATAGGTAATACAAGCATTGATCAGTCACCAAACACATCCACATATGGCACCTTCCTTTACGACATTACCACCTCATCACTTCTGTTTGTTTCTTGCTCTAGCTTCTTTATTTCTTTGTCCTCCACCTCAGGAATCACTTTCACCATGAATTTCGTCATTTTGAGAGACTGTGGCGCAACATGTCTTTACTGGCCAGGTCACTGCTAACACGTGAATTGCCGAGTGTGGAGGGGAGGGGGGGTCAGGTGGGGCCAGGCAGTATCCTCACTTGACAACAGATTGAGAAAGGTCTCCCACATATGCCTACCAAAAATCACCTGTGAAACTTGAAATATGTGCAAATGACTGACCTTGCAATTGCATAATGTACGGTACGGGTACGTCGATGGGTGTAGCCGTGACAAAACGTTGCAGCGTACCCATACGTCGACGGGACGCCTCAGGTTAATACACCTCAGTGCCGGATATTGCATAGAGACGCTGGATTGCATAATTTCACCGGATATTACTTTAATAGAGCCACGCCAGCAACTCTGGATATTACGTTGGGCCGGATATTGCAGCAGCGAATACTGTAATTGAGAGTTTGCTGTGTATGTATATGCATATACAGGCATACCCCTATTTAACGATGGAATTGGTTAAGTAAAAACCCATCGCTAGGCGGGTATTGTTAATTCGGGGTAGATTTAACATGTAAAGTATAGGGATGCGGTTTTGAGCCTTGGGATTCCCCCTCAGCCAAGTCTTAAAGCCACCCAGATGAGTCCAAAAAAAAGTTTAAAGCTAATCTAAATGGCCTAACAGCTGTAAAAGAGCTAACCTAAGCCTAAAACCAGTGCCCATCTCACTTGTACTCAGTCAAGGTCGCTGGAGAATGCGATCTCTGACTTGTATTCAAACTCAGTAGAGAAGAAGCAGCAGCATTCAGACTCGGTAGAGAAGAAGCAGCAGCATTATATACATACAGTCTCACCATCAGACAGTCCTGGGACAATTAAATAAACATCTGTGATGCATAATATTATTATAATGTATGAATGACTCAGAATCATCCAGGGTGCTTATTGTTGTGACGGAGAATGGATGTTGACGGGGAATTCTTTTGACTGGGAATGCAATCAATGATGCAGTCAGGGTAGTCTTTTCAACTGCCCCATGTTATGTCATTTTAGTCACTGTTCTGGTTGCTGAGTTCCTTTATTTTCTTCCCTCTTATTTTTGAACATTTACGTAGAAATTCCTTTGTACAGTATTTTCAAAGCGTTTTCCCTTGAACAGCCTGAATGTAAACATATGAATTATAATTCATGTGTTTTATCGATCAATGATATGATCAGGATAGCCTGTTCAAAGGCCCCTCATTATGTAGTTTTATGTACTGTTGTGGTTGCTGAGCTCCTTTATTTTGTCTCTCTTATTTTCCGACATCTGTTTAAAAATTCCTTTTAAGCGTTTTCCCTTGAACAACCCGAATGTAAACACTTGGTTTATCAGTCTATAATGCAATCGAAATAGCCTTTTCAACGGCCCCTCTTTATGTTAAGTTACTCTTCTGGTTGCTGAGCTCCTTTATTTTCTTCTCTCATATTTTCCAACATTTATTTAGAAATTCCCTTTGTATTTTCAAAGTGTTTTTCCTTGAACAGCCCGAATGTAAACCTACGATTTATCTGTGTCTCAGTTTTCATCAGTGTGTGAAATATTATTCTCAAAGGCTATCGTTATTATTAATATTTATTTAAAATAGTAATTATGTATTCCATGATAGGTTAGGTGACAGTTCGATGTTCAAACAGGAAATATTCTTTGCTGAGTCACCTAGTTGGCCACACTGTTTTTTACCTCATCTGATGGCCGAGAATCCGTATCTCAAATGACAGTATTCACTCCACCTATGACTAAAACACATTAATCTAACTCTAAAAACAGTTTATAAATCAGTCTAAACTCAAAATTTAAGTTCAAAATATCATCAAAATCTGTTTTAAAAAATCAAAACCTTCAGAAAACCGGGTAGGCCAGTGATAGGCGGGGTTGGGTGGTATTTGAACCCCAATCAATATTCTGGGGTATCGCATCTAGGGGTATTTTAAATTGAAGTTTGCCTGTAATCCCTTGATTGTCCGATGTAATCAAGCCAAAAGCATGTCCAGGTAATGGATCTGTCTGGATAATGGACTTCTTCCTGGCCCCCTTTCATACATACCTTAACTTTGAAAGCCACTGTAAAAAGCCCTTACAGTACACTGTACAGCATTTATTCTTGATGTTTTATACTACTCTATCTGGTCAATCACACCTATAAACCACAGCCAAGCAATTACCATGGTCAAGCAGACCCATCAACCACAAACAAGCAATCACCACTGCAGGGCCATACCCCGCAGTTACATGAAAAAATGTGAAAAAACGGCCCAGCTAGGTGAAAGTGCTCATGTGACCATAATTTCTACCCACACTCAAGCATTTTGTATGGATAAAATGGCAAAATGTACGAATTATGGTTTCGAACAGCCAGATCACTGCTTCTGGATAATGGATTATTCAGATAATGGACGTCTGGATAATCGAGGGATTATTTGTATTTTATCTTCTTAGCTCATGCAAATGTGTTCTGAGATTAATTAATTCATCGTCTTAGGATGCAGCTGCACTGACAGAGAAGTTACTGTAAAATTTAGTTGATAGAAATGAAGGTTTGCTTTGTTGGATAGAATTACTGCGCTTGCAATTTGTACGTACTTTTCTATTATCTGCAAACCAGCCGAGTGGTGAGTGAGGGGTTGAGTGAGGGCAGTCAGGTGAGGGATAAATTGGTGGGCCATGGTTATATACTGTACTGTACATAACTTTGGACAAGGGAGTCGTGATAATTCTACTGTACATCACTACTTTCCAAATCACCAGTTCACCAATAAATGCTCAAGATTTATTTCTTTAGTTCATTTTTCCTTGTTTTTATAAATAATATTTAAGTAATGGACTAACAAGATACTGTAAGATATTGCAAGCCCATTGGTAGGTAGTCAGTTTGTTAGGTAGAAAACCATACAGGTACCACACATTTTCCATCAATGGAGAGCATGCCCTTTTTCAGTGGGTTTATTCATCTTGCTTTTCTCGACCCTCTATTCTAAAACTTTCCCATAAGTAAACGATGAAAAACATAAAATACAGTACAGCACAGTATTGATACAGTACATGGTGTGCTACTGTATTTACTCATCTAGTGTTGGCATCAAATGAGGGTAGAGCTGTACACCATGCAGTACGGTAAAGTGCACTGAATCTCGTTTGGTCTGGTGACAGTAATTACATGTACAGTAATTTCAGAATCACAATAGAGCACTTAGACACAAAGCACTGAGAGGCCACAAGCTTTGCAACAAAAACAAGTGAGGCACGGGAGCCCACAAAGTAAGTCTTAGCACTAGGGCTTTGCCACCGCATGGTCACAAGAACAGAACATACAGTAGTTACGTCTTCACTGAATGAGATCCATAAGAGAATAAGAGAGTGACAGTAGGCTTGACGTGCCGGGTAGGCCACTCCTGTAATGAATTCTGATTGGCTTGTGCATTGAGGGCGTTCTCATTGGGTGGCACATGCGGGCATTCTCATTGTCTGGTGCGTTGTGGGGGTTTTCCTGGGTGCCAATTTGCTTCCGCATACAAGCTGGTTGATCCGCCCTGCAACTGGATACTGCATAGTTCTGCCGAATACTTTCCATTTTGGCACTGGATGTTGCATAATTTTGACAGATATTGCTTAACCCCAAAAGACTACATTTTTCTGAAGCTGTCCCCCCCCCCTGCTACAATTGGGGGCTGATTTTTCAACTTTTACTAAGGTAATATTATTTTCTTACAGATTTGAAGAGCTTGAATTTACACACCTGAAAATACCATTCTCAGTCCCCTAGGCCTAATGGTATCCGCAGAACCACCCGTCAAAGATTGTAAAAGTCCATTCCCTCTTTGTAAGAGAGAAAACAGGAAAACGTTGATGGAAATCTAATTTTCGCTTGAGACTCTTACCTAAATCAGTGAAATCAGTGTAAAATATGTTTCTGTTGATGAAACTAGGTGTAGCTGTCAGCATGAGTAAAAAAAAAAAATACAAACTTGAAAAATTTGGCAAAAAACTAATTTTCATGAAAAAGCCTTACCAAAATCAATGAAATCAATGTAAAATATGTTTCCGTTGATGAAACTAGGTGCAGGAGTCAACATGAGAGTAAAAAAAAAAAAGAAAAAAAGAATTTTTGGTGAGAGTACATAGACACAGGCTGATCATGGCAAGGAAATTATCACGTCATATTCAGGACAAAGGATAGGGAGGAAGAAAGGTGGAGTTCGGGTGCGGGGGGGTCTCTGGTAGGGTTGAAGGATTTATGAAACACCACCCCAGTATAGGGGGGGTAGTGTGGGGGTTATTATGGTGGGAGGAAACACACAAAGCGTTCAGAGCAGGGAAATTGCCACATCATTCGAGATGAAGGGGGGGGATGGAGGAGGGGGGTGAGCGGGCATGAGACCCCCCCCCTCCCCGTACGATGTAGATGTGGCACTGGTGAGTAGTTTGGGTGGGAGGGGACAGAGCTGGTTGTATCCAATCACCCAGAGGTAGGTGGAGAAGTGGCTGGGGTGGAGGTCCCCACACACACCAGGTGAGGGGGCGGGATCTTCCTTCCCACTACCTCAACCCATAGTTCTAGTTGGGTAGGAACCATTTGCATCATAAAAGGGGCTGGCTTACTGCTCGGCAGTTTTTGATAGGACTCTACCTGGCAAACTAGCAAACTGACGATCATCAGTCATAGTACTTTAGGGGTTAATAGAGCCGAACCAACATTGTCAGTTGTTGTATTGGGCTAGATATTGCAGTGATGGATAATTGAGAGTTTACTGTACTGTATTCTCAGCATATGGAAGGTGCTGGATGAGGTGTCTTTTCCTTTTAACAGCTTACAATGTCCATTTTTTACCACCCAGAACTACCAACCCTACCACATCAACACAGGCAGACATCCCCATGTCAGTAAGCTCCCAAAAGCCATTCAGAGTTTCTGTGAAATCCAGAGGTGCTTTTGATTCAGGCCCAACCCACGTTTGGACCTGAAAGGTTAGGGACAACTGTGAAAACAGCCCAGAGTGCCAGAGGAAGATAGTGTGAGATTGAAAGTACCTAATACTTTTGTTGGAGTAAATCCAGATGTAATGAGGAAAGGTGGGTGGGGGAATGGAGCTGTATATTTGAGAGAGAGAGAAGGGGGGGGATTGAAAAAAGCATGGGAGGATCAAATAGCCTGGAGGTGGTTCTGTCATGGCCATCCCCTGTTTGGGATGAGGGGGTCAGATTAAGGAGCAAGGCACTGGAATTGATGATGATGAACATCATCATAATTATCTGCCTGTAAGAGCACTAGCATAATTCTAGGCTCATACACCACTAAAAGGATAATATGTGTGCCTTTAATTATACAATTTTTCATACAAGGTTATTGTGAGAGTTGGATAGATAAGTTTCTCTATACAGCATATCACATGATGGATAAGGTGTGACAGTGCTGGCTGTGGTGCCACAACATTAGTATTTCTGTGATATCATCTCTAATGAAGATGAAATATTATACCATACTGTACAGCTAAGTTTAATGTAAGAAGGTAATTGGGGAGCCCCTAGGGGTTGGGTAGGTAGTGTGTGCTAATCAGTTCTGATATAGGTGTGATTCCACCAAGGTGGTAGATATATAATGGGTACATTAATACCATTTGTCCTTTCATATGTTCTCATATATTTCCTCATTGTCAAGGTTCCCTTTCATAATATTCAGGCTCTTTGTAAAAGGCAAACCCACCCCACCATTGCAACCAGTACTGTACTCCTAAAGCCTTCTACACTGTACTCCTAAAGACTTGTACACCTATACCCATTTGTGAAATATTAAGGAAGGTGGGTCACCCTCTTCAGGATCTGAAAAGCTTGGCATGAATGTGTGTAGTAGAATTGAACGCCCACGTCAAGTATTTGCAAGTTGGGTTGCAATACCCGTATATAGAGTAATGAACATGAAAGAATGGCCAGCAGATGTGAGTTACCTAATGATTAGACAGCTGTCATAACAAGCTGGGAGTGTGTTCCAGATTATCAGTTTTTCCATATGGCACAGTTGATACTAGGTGGTAGGTGGTGGTGACCATTATCCACTCACTTGATGTAGTGCTGCCTACTTCTTCCTTAGCCTTTATCATTCTTTTTCTGTGCCTGCCCTTCTCTCTTCCTATTTCTCCCATCTTTCCTGTCACTTCTTATTGCTTTTCTTTCCTTTACAGGTGGCTTTACATTGAGTGACAAGCCAAATGTTTTCCTATAAGCCAAGAAACCATTTACAGCGCTGGGTGGTAACCATATAAGCAAACCATACGTGCTCCCTACGTGTCAGCATGTGGGTTGGTGGAGGGTTAGTGCCCCTCCCAGTAAAACAGATAACTCAAAGACAAATGGCCATCCCTTGTGGGATTGTGGCATCTGGCAATAGATAGATACTAGTACAGTAAAATAAGAGAAAATTAGCTTTGTAGGGTAGCATTGGAACGTACGATAAACAATGTTTTTGTAATTAATATGGAATTAATAGTAGAAGAAAAGTAAAAAAGGGTGGGTTATAATTAGAACTTGGTGTATATTGTACAGGATGGGTGAGGTGCGGCGGTGCTGGCTGCGGTGGCACAACTATAGTGACTCGGTGACTTCAGCGCTGGAGTCACTGCGTTATGATGAGGACTTCCTGGATGTGACGCTGGCCTGTGAAGGACGCACTGTCAGGGCGCACAAGCTGGTTCTCTCAGCCTGCAGTGCATACTTCAGGAAGGTCCTTAAGGTATGTAACTGAAATTATGCTATTACATTTCCATCGATCTACCATCCATCCATCATCCAATTCTTACGTTGCCCCATGAGGGACGTAGAAGCCCAGGGCTAGGCAATTTGGTCCTGACATTTAAGATGAGAGTGACCAGCCTCACTCATCCCTGAGTGGCATTATGTGAGCAGTAACCCCAACCACCCCTTGGATATAAACCTTCACTGACTCAGTCCGATTCGAGGACTGTAATTATCCACTAAACCACCAGGCGCCATAATTTGGTTTCATGGCTATTTCCTTAATTGGAGAGATGAGAGGGGCACAGACGATTGTTTCCACATTATTGTGTCCGTTACCATTAGGCTGCTCTTCCTCCATCCTGTATTAATCATTGATATATCCCTCAACCTCATCTTCAGCATTGGCAGAATGGTGGGGGATGGGTAATCTGGGCATGTGTCACCCAGTAATAATAATTCCATTTTTCCATTCCATCATCCGATCCTTTGTCGTCCCACAGAGGAGCGTAGGAGCGCGGGGCTAGGCAAGTGAGTATAATAATAATAATAATAATAATACAGTACACCCTAGCTATAATGAATAATTGATATAATGGATATCGGGTTTAACAAACGCCTCGTAGCCCACCAAACTTTCATCGGCTATACTGAATAATGGCCGTTAAGTGGGGCACATTACACAGCCCTTCTGAATGCTCTTGAGACTACCGAACTGTTTTTCAGCCATACCGAACAATGGTTGTTAAATGGGGCACATTACCTGGCCGTTCTGAACCAAAATAATCTGAAATTGGGAAAATTATGGGCCAGGTTAGTGTAAAATGGGTATACAGTAGTTTCCATTTTTATTACAGTAATAGAATGTGGTATTGGACTTGTATATTTTCAGACTTGCTAGAAATCTCACCTGAAAGGGGGGGGCGAGAGACCCTCGAATTTAACAGACTTTTGGTTTTACTGAACCAGGCTTTTCCAAGATTAGTCAATTATAGCGTGGGTCAGGTCTGCTGTAGTGATGAAGTGAGAATGCTTGGAATCATGGAGTTTCTGATCATACTGTAGTGGATATGCAATATATGAGGGTGCTTGTACCCAGGTGAGAGTGAACGGAGATTTGAGTGATGAGTTTTCCGTGAATATTGGTGTGCATCAGGGATCAATCTTGAGCCCCTTATTGTTTACCATGGTGCATGAAGCTCTCTCATGTGACTTCACAAATGGACTCCCATGGGAGATGTTGTATACAGATGACTTGCTGCAGATTATGGAGTACTGTGATGAGTATGAAGTGGAGGAAAAATTTGGGGAATGGAGAGATGGAATGGGGTACAAGGATTGGAGAGTAAATGTGAATAAAACAAAAGTGATGATTTCCATGACTGGTGGTGGTACTCTCAGAGCAGAAGGAGTACCTGTGTTTCCTCTTGCAGTTTGCCACACTAGTATGGGAAATAACTCCATCTTGTGCTGTGTTTGTGATAAGTGGATGCATAAGAGATGTAGTAATATTACAGGTAGGCTGCAAAAGATGCTGATTTTGTGCATGCAGTCTATCAGGGAGAGCATGTAGAGATTGAGAGGCAAGAAAGGATTGATTTTGTTGGAGACTTTCTTGAGTGTGTGGAGTTTTGCTGTTTGTGGGGACATGTTATGTGCTGGAGGTGGGACTGGAGCTAGCTTTGACTTGGGTAAAGAATGGTTGAAGGAAGTTCAGGAAACTGTTGCCTTACCTGATGCTGAGTGGGCTCTCCCACCATGCTAAGGGGTCCTGGTATGCAGAATGTATTAGGAGTGTAATGTCATACAGTAGTAGTACAGGAAGAGAGTATTCATTGATTCAAGTGTGCAGAAAGAATAATGATTAGATAGCTGAGTAGTGCACCCTTGAATGAGAATAAGAGGTATGGGACTTGAATGTATTAGTGCTGGGTTGAGGAGAGGTAAACTGAGGTGGTTTGGGTGTGTTGAGAGGATGGAAGATGACAGATGGGTGAAGAAGGTGAGAAGTGTATATATTGAGGATAGGGTTGCGAGAGGTGCACCACAAAAGACCTGGGACGAGGTCATAGGGTGCGACCTTAGGGATAAGGGACTAAATAGGGAGGGTGCCAGAGATCAAACAGCCATTAGGTGACCAAAGTTGACTCATGCAAGCATGTTGGTGTCTTTGTAAATGTTTAGTAATAATATTATTAATGTTAGAAAATGGAAAGCAAAACAGCATGTCATAAAATGATTTTGGTTATACAGTAGACCCTTGATATAATGAACTAATTGGGGGGAAGCCTGACCAGATAAGGCTTTTGTCCATCTTATCCAGTGGTTGTCCCCCTGAGATGGGATTTCAAGCACATGTATGAAAATAAATGAGTATAGTAACATATTTTCTTGTACTAAAAATGAAAACTATACCAATTTTACACTAATTTGACCCATAATTTCACCCTTTTGCAGTTACTTCACATCCTTGTCATAGCACTTCATGACTAATGCAATACAATACAGTATTTCTGTAGTTTGTAACTGCAGCTCAACAATGATGATAGTGAATGGGCAATTTCAGGCAAGGTAGGAGTAAGAAGGGGTAGGAAACACGTGTATTGCACCCCAATTTAATGGATATTTTTCATTATGCCAATGGAAGTTTGGTGACTTTCGAAGTGTCAGTTAAATCCAACATCCAGTCTGTGGATGTACATTGACAAGATGGTCTGCTGTATATCTCTGATGGTGCTGTACTCACTAGAATACTGGCTGAAACAAAACAGCATGACTGCTTCACCAGCCAGAAACAACCATTTACCTCTTCATCCCAGAGAGAGACAAATCTTTAACCCCCACCACACTCATCGCCTCATATGAGGTGAATGCAGGCCACCCCTGGCCATGCTGATCGTATCATATGAGACGATGGGTCTCCACGCCATAATTTCAACAAGGCAGCATCTGTGGTTTCCACGGAAATGTTGACTCTCCCTCTATGCCATCAGAGCTGTTGCCAAACCGTGGCATACTGCAGTTGCCAAATACCTCATATTTAGTAATTCAGATGTACAGGCCCCCCTGGCTGCGCTGATCACCTCATGTGAGGTGATGGACCTCCGCGCCATAATTTCAAGCACGAGGAAGAGTCATTGGTTTCCATGGGACATTGTGTCTCCCTCTGTGCTGGCAGGTGCTGTTGCCAAGGCCTGCCACACCGCAGTTGCCCAATACCGCATATTTAGTAATTTAGTTCTCGTTTGTAGCCCAGCAATGGCAGATTCACGCCCATCTACCTCCCACGGTGCTGGCGACGTATCGCCGACCTCACACCCACTCAAGAGGCATAAATTACAAAAAGACGTGGGTGATGAAGAGTTCGACCTCAGAAACACTTGATCTGATGACAAAAATCAACTTTAACCCCTAAACCGTGGGTCATCACTTTCGTGACGGTCGGATGCAATGGATCATACCGCGGGGCGTCACTTTTATGACTGTGTTTTTTAAAATTTGCCCGGGCTTTCAGGTGGTGACTTGTATCATCTATCAGCACTGCCAATGTCCAGCAGTAGTCAGAGCTGCTAATGTCATCAGTTCTCTCATCCATTGTTGACAATTTAGTCATTTTCCCCCATTCTAGACTCCCCTCCCTACCCCCCCTCCATTACCCTCTCGTGTCGTCTGCTCAGCTGCTCTGCGCTAAGTAAATCTTCCCCAGATTTTTCCACTGTTTTCATCTATTGAAATGAGCCCTATGCCCTATTCTTATACAAAATAATATATACAGTATATAAAAAAAATAAGGTAATTGATAGTGCCATACACCTGGAATTGGCTAATTATCACTTGCCAACATCCAGCCTGCACTCGTTCGCTAATTTCCCCTGCTTTTTTTTCCTGTGAAATATGCTGTATGAACTATTCTTGTAATATAAATGTATATAAGAAAGGAAGGGAGAAGCCTGAGTGATATTTATATTCACCTTGAACTACCTAATTTATTGTGTATTGTCTAGATTTCCTATGACTTATTTCTTAGCATATACATTAGCAGCTGACATTTTCAACTCTTGGCTACCGAGATACTTATTGTACATTCAGTTCACTCTTGCCCTTCACGGTGAAATCACGCTGCAGTCGCGCCCCTCCATTTCTGCCGCTTTTGCGCCCATTATAAAACGCCCTGTGACCTCTACCCCTACTAAACATCGTGTGGGAAGCGGTAAAGGACTGTAGATATGTATAAGTGTAATAAAGTACTAGAAATAAAGTGGATGAGGAGTTTGGAAGGAATTTGAGTGCAAAGTGGAGGGAATGTAAGAAAATGTTCTGGAAGGAGGTAAAGAGAGCTAGACAGGGTGCCAACGAAGTCAGTGGGGGTGTGAAAGATAAAAATGGTAGATTACTAGTGGAGAAGGGAGAAAAAGTAAACAGATGGAGAGAACACTTCAATGAACTGTTGAACATAGAGAATGAAAGTAATGCAAGTATAAGTGGCTGGGGAATGGCAGGGAGAAGGAGGGTTGTGAGAAGAGAGGAAGAAATCACCAGGATGGAAGTGGTGGAAGCAATGAAGAAAGTTAAAATGGGGAAAGCCCCAGGAATTGATGGAGTGTGTGGTGAAATGCTGAAGCATGGGGGAGAGATAGTAATAGAATGGATGTGGAAGGTGTGCAGATTGGCTTGGGAGGAGGGTAGAGTCCCGGAGGATTGGAAGTCAGGTATAATTATTCCTCTGTACAAAGGAAAAGGGGAAAAAGCAGTGTGTGGTAATCATAGGGGCATTTGCCTTCTCAGTGTAATAGGAAAAATATATGGTAGGATACTTATTGACAGAGTTAGGGAAATTACTGAGGAATTAGTTGGAGAAGAACAAGGAGGTTTTAGGAAGGGAAGAGGTTGTGTAGACCAGATATTCATTCTTAGATCCNGGTGAAGTGCTCGAAAGGGTACAGCAGGGAAGGAAGGTTGCTGGTTCGTTGAAAGCAGTGATAAGAAACAGGGAGGTGAGCATGGAAGTGAAAAAGTTGTTACATGACAGTATTGTGATACCAACTCTGACATATGGAAGTGAAGCTTGGACCCTGTTGGAAGGACAGAAGTCAAGAGTGAGAGCAGTGGAAATGAGTTATTTGAGAGGAGCATGTGGAGTCACATGGAGAGACAGACTAACAAATGAGGAAGTGAAGGAGCGTTGTGGTGTGGTTGAGGACGTGATGGGAAGCGTTAGGAGAAACACGTTAAGGTGGTTTGGGCATGTGGAGAGGATGGAGAGTGAAAGATTGACGAGGAGAGTGTATGTGAGTGAGGTGGAGGGGGCAAGAGGGAGGGGGAGGCCGAGGATGAGATGGAGGGATGGAGTGGAGAGGTATATGAGAGAGGGGGGTGTGAGTTGGGAGCGTGGTAGTGAAATGGCAGGGGACAGAGTGACATGGAGGCGATTTGTTTGTGGCCACCCTGTTCGGGATTGAGGCGTCTGGCAATAGATAGATAGATAGTGTATATGAGTAAGAAATGACAGAATACCAGCGGCGAAATAGCGCGAGTGGAGGCTCGTACACGCTCGTATTTTACATTGCTTTCACAGGGTATGGATTCCAAACTACTTGGAAATCATTGAATCGTGTTTCTAATGTTAATATCTGGCAGTGGTATTCATATTACGGGAAGTCGGGAAGTGTAAAGTGGAGACTTAGTTACCCAACTTCAGAAGTCTCCACAAGTCCTACGGTAGTCGGCGAGTGCTAAAAAAACATCCCAGGAGAAAGCTGAAGGTATGTGCCATATGCATATGTAATTACTGTATAATATTTTAGGACTAATAACTGATTTTTGGCAAATATTTTTAAAAAGTCAGTCGGAGCGCAGATTTGCCCCACGGGATGGGCACTGCGCCCCCGACAACCCCGCGGTTTAAGGGTTAATATTAAAAAAAAAAAAAAAAAGTCCTAAGACAGTGAATCAGGAAAGGTAATCAAGCTGATAAGAATTAGCATGGTGGGTGGTTAAAACCTCGTTAAGTCCCTCACTCTAACAACTCGCTTCCACTTGAATGATGTCACTGTATTCGAGGACTTGCGCACACACATGACCTTTTCTCTTCTCAGCGTACAAGGAACATCATGGAAAGGCAACCTGTAAACTCAGTACCTCACAGACACTACCTTTGGGCAGCAAAAGGTATCTCAAAAAACTGTCTACAAAGAATTTATTAGAATACCAATGAATTATGTGAGCTGAAGTTGGGCACCTACCTTAACCACCATAAACTCAGAACAACTTCAAAAAGCACCAAACAAATATATAGCAGTAACAGTAGGATGCTTGAAGATTACAGTTGCAGATCACTTGCTTTAAGTGACAAAAATTTGCTCATATGAATATGAGAGGCACTGTTCACCTCTTCAGCTCAAGATCCTTACCACCTTTGTAATGTGGTTGCATCATCCACACCAAAAAGAAATGAAAATTAACAGTAGCCCAGTGCTAAATGAACACATCTTGAATTTGGCTCTTTTGTATTGTTTTTGTTTTTCTTGGAAGGGACAGTTTGTGGGCCCATGGCCTTTGGTTCCTTCTTCTTTGCATTAAAAAAAAAAAAAAAAAGCCTCAGTACTGTCTCGGAAGTGACAAAAGACAAAAAATGGAAGAGGCAAGTTTACCACTTAACATCACCTGCTTGAGTAAGCAAGGAATTTTTGGTGTCAGCAAAGTTCTTCTTGAGTAGCAGTTTTTAAATAAAAATATTATATCCAGTTCATGATTTAGGTAATAATTAAAACACTAATCCTTTGGGAAGGGTGGAGGAGATAAGGAGAGTGTATGTGAGTGAGGTGGAGGGGAGGAGAGGGAGGGGGAGGGCAAGGATGAGATGGAGGGATGGAGTGAAGAGATATATGAGAGAGGGGGGTGTGAGCTGGGAGCAGGGCAGTGAAATGGTGGGAGACAGATCGACATGGAGGCCATTTGTTTGTGGCCACCTCTTACAGGATTGAGACGTCTGGCAATAGATAGATAGATAGATGTTTAAAATTTGCACAAAATTTCCTACCCTGAAGAGCTTCCTCTGACATGCATGCTTGTAAGATGACCATTTTGTCCGCAGGACTACCCATGCGACCATCCAATCATCATGCTGGAGGGTCTGGGGTGGCGAGAGGTTGGGTCGCTGCTGCACTTCATGTACTGCGGCCAGGTGGTGGTGGAGGAAACACACCTGGCAGGACTTCTTAATGCTGCCGCCGCACTCAGTGTCACCGGACTCGCCCACGTCACATCCGCCCTTGCCAGCACACAGGTATGCTACTGCATGTTAACTTTTTGACTACTGTGACTGTGTGTGTGTGTACGTGTGTGGATGGATGTGCATGCTTGCGTGCATGCACACGCATATTCATGCACATCCATCCGTCCTTGCATACGTGCACGTGTGTGAAGTACTGCACTGCACTGTATCTCAGACACCTAATGCACCTCTGGTAACTATAGTCTCTCAGGGAGTCTGACACACTGATCTTGCCAGCTGAGGACAGGTGGAATTGGTAACACTGCGCGATGCTGTAGGGCAGTGATTGGTCAATTCCCGTCATGTTTGAACATGCACCAAATTGACTTCATATTCCAACCAGTGCCCTCATTTATTTGTAAGATACAGGATTATACATATGCAAATTAAAACAGTTATATTTTTAATGAAAAATTTGTGCTTTTTAAATTATTAGCAGTAAACCTGAATGACGTTCATAATAAAATTAAGTAAAGTCTCAACTGGACACATATGGACAACAGTCAGTGACTGATTTATATGTTTAAATTCATTTCATTATGTTTGATTTCATTCACACTGCATGCGGTTTCAATTAGTATTTTCTCATGGGGTTTGCTTTTACAGTATCTAACTTTCCATTTTTCCACCATTAACAAAAATTCGGTTCATTCTACAGTGATGTAATCCATTACTTTCCCGGCTCCTCTCTGTTGAGGAGACAGAGATACGTCATGCTGGAGGAGAGGGTGCGTGTAGCCAGGGTTAGGGTGTCTGTTCTGTATGTCTGTCTCTTATGATACTTATGAAAATGTTCAGGAAAATCAAACACCAGACTTATTAATGTAAGGAAATTAATTTTACTGAATCCTCTTAAACGCAGATGTTTAAAGCTACTGTTACCTATGAAGGTAATGAAAATGTGTACATACACTATATATACTGAGAATAGCACACACTGGTCCCAGTGAGGTGTGTTTGTGTTTGTGTGTGTGTGTGTGTATTTACCTAATTACCTAATTGTGATATACAGTTCAGGAAGTGAGCAATGCTCATGGGGTCCCGTCTCTGTTTCTCAATAAGTTAAATTTTGCTTTAAACTTGTTTAAGTTTTTCGACTGGATGATCTCTTTGTCCAGACTATTCCTCAGGTCTGTGCATCTATATGGAAAACTATATTTCTTGATATCCTTCAAGCAGCTTGGCTTCTTTTTAGTTTCATTCTGTGTCCTCTTGTAACTCATCCCACCCAAACAGATCTTCTCTGTCAATTTTATCTACTTCCATCTTGGTCCTGAACACTGCTCGCCCCTCTCCCTCCTTTCCTCTAGGGAAGGCAAATCTAGCCTTTCCAGCCTTTCTCTGTATGACAGATCTGCCAAACTGGGGACCATCTTGGTTGCTGTTCTTTGTATTCCCTCAATCTTGTTTATGTCTTTCTTTTTGTGTGGGAACCACACTACTGCTGCATATTCTAATCTGGGACAGATCATGGCCACTATCAATTTTTTCATCATCTCTTCATCCATGTAATGAAATGCTACTCTTATGTTGGTCAAGAGTTTATATGTCTCTCTAACTATCTTGTTAATATGTTTTTCCAGTGACAAATTATCCTGGACCAGCACTCCCAAATCTTTCTCTTCTTTTGCTTTTGTAATTGGTTCATTACCCATCAAATAATTAAGTGATGGTATCTTGGTACTTTTACCCATTTCCAATACTTTACATTTTTTTACACTGAATTTGTTGGCTTCTCCAGTCAGTATCCTCTCCAGATCCTCCTGCAACATTTTACAGTCCTCTTCAACCCCTACCTTCCTCAAGATCTTTGCATCATCAACAAACAGACTTGCATAACTGTTTACTCCATCAACCATATCATTTACGTAAATCAGGAACATTACTGGCGCCAACACCGATCACTTGTTACTTCCCTCCATCCAGATGTCCTGTCCTGTGTGTGTGTGTGTGTGTGTGTGTGTGTGTGTGTGTGCTTTTACACAA
>JAGKTI010001364.1:60497-87577 GCA_018397915.1 Birgus latro | reverse complement strand
CTCTCTCTCTCTCTCTCTCTCTCTCTCTCTCTCTCTTTTAACAGGTGAATTCAGGTTGTAAGATTTGTTTTTATTTTTTTGCTTGTTTATATTGCATGATCAGAATGAGAAACAAACTAGCAGAGTATGGGAGTGAAGTGCAGAGGGGGAAGGAGAGGAAGACCGAGAATGGATGGAGTGGAGAGGTATACAGTATTTGAGAGGGGAATGTGAGTTGGAGAAAGTGCAGCCTGATAGCGGAGGGCAGAGTGGCATGGAGGCGATTTGTTTGTGACCACTCCATACGGGATTAAGGTGTCTAGTGGTAAATAGATAGACAGATAGATAAGAATGAGCAAAATAGGGTATAAAAGAAATAGGTAATTATACAGAATTATTATCTCAATTTCATAATCCACCGCCACCTCTTTGATTAAAAAAATAATTAATATTGGCGCCAATTTATCGTGTGATGCTAAGAGAGCCGCGTGTTTCAGTCTCAGTGCCGGGACGTTTCCTAAAATTCTCCCTCCCTCCCCCTCTTGCCCCCTTTCCCTCACTCCCTCTCCCTCCCCCTCTCTCCCTCCCTTTCTCTTTCTCCCTCTCCCTTGCTCTCACGCGACGGCTTGTTCTTAGAAAAAAAAAGCGATAAATGGGATGGTACCACGTGGTGTGAGGGAGGGAGGGAGTCTGGGAGTTTTCGAGTTCTGGTTGCAAACACGTCATCCTCAATTTTTTCCTTTTATAGCGCATTAGCACACTCTTGGATCACATTTTTGCAATCTGTGTCAATATAAAAATGATAGAACGAGACTGTTAATGTGTACTGTGTGAAATATATCCGTGTGAGGTTTTAAAAGTGACCTGTAGCCGAAGAATATGGTGCCGAGATTGATTCATCTGTCTCCCGCTTGGCACCTCGAGTCATGATGCCGTCAGTGCACAGCGGGACTCGAAGGGGGGTGGATGTACACTGATTCTCTCCCATTATAATTATCTTGCATTAACAGTAGTTCTAGATTTAAAGTGCTTGTGTGGGCAGGAGATAAGGAATTGCGGGAACTTTTTTATTTAGTGCCCCCTTGATCTTCGCAATGGTGTCCAAGTGAGTACTAAGGCTAATTATAGTACTTCCCATGCTTGCTGTACTTATAGCAGATTTGTACTTAGGATGTACTCTTTGCACATGTGTATTCTAATGTAACTTGCTGTATAATTAGGCTTTGTAATGTGCTTAACAGAGACTTGTGCCTTTAACGTAGGATGTACCTTTTCGTTTAGTACTTCTCATCAGTAACTTGTACTCAACGTGCATTATTTTATTTAGCTTGATGTACGCGTTGCTCAATCATGTACTCAGTGTACTTTAGGAACAGGCATATTGTACTGATGTAATTTCAGTTATACGTCCGATAACTGATGTGATTACTCCATGATCATTTATGTAACCAATTTAATATCACGTAAAGAAGGCTAAATGGGTAATAGATGGCTGATAAGTATATAAAAAAAAAAAAAAGTAATTATAGCTTTTATTCATTCTTGCAAGTCAAAAAAGGTGGGAGAATTGTCCAGGGGCCCGTCAAATATTTAAATTTTGGCGGGAAGAGAATCAACAGGAAATGGTGATAAGAGAACTGGCATCCTGTATGAGGCGTATGGAGATAAGCGATGAGGACGCGTATTCTCGGCTATTGAGCTCCCTAACACCTTTTCCTTAGCGATTTCTTTTTGGATATGGCGATATTGGTTTATGCAGAGTATGGCGATATTGGAAGGATTTAAATTACAGGACGGCAAGACATGCAGAATTGATCGCTTAGGAAGAGGTGTTACGGCCCTTCCGCGACGAGAGTACGACCAAAAGACCCTTACTTGTCGGGTAAGGAAGCTCCCTAACACCTCTTCCTTACCGATTTATTTTCCTAACCTAATAAATTTCTATTATCTTTTAACGTGGGAACAGATTGCGTGAAAAACACAAAAGGTTTATAGTGGCGAAGCAGAATCAGAGAATAAACCGGTAAGAAAGGGGTGTTAAGCTTCCTAACCGCTCAGGGTTATTGTTGAACGTTAACCCGGTGGTCTGCAGGCTTAAATTCCCCTTTGCAGTTCACCATCCTCCTTTTGGGGGATGGGGAGGGAGTTGAGGGACGTTTTACATATAATCAAGTTGGTGGTAACGGTGGTGGAGAGGGACGCACCAAGATAACTATACTCATTTTTTTTTCTTTTTTAATGGAGGCCAAGATGCTTTTAGATTGGTAATGAGCGGCTGAATTCAACGTTACTTCATAATCTCTTTACTCTGAATTCAACGTTACTTCATAATCTCTTTACTCTGAATTCAACGTTACTTCATAATCTCTTTACTCTGAATTCAACGTTACTTCATAATCTCTTTACTCGTTACCATTAGGACAACTTACTGTATATCTGAGGGGGCAATTTGGGTTAGTATATGCTGTTCGGACGTGTTGCATTCAGCCACTCTCATCAGCATCCTGTCAAGTGCATCTTCACCTCAATAAAAAAAAGTATATAAATAAATAAATGAGAATAGGTAACTGTGGTGCCTGGTTATACAAACGACCCCTCTCTTCCTTCCCTGTACCCCCAGAAAGGAGGAAGATGGAATGCAACAGGGAAATTTAAGTGTCCACTGAGTTCTCGTTCTAATTAACCTGGGACTACTACTACTACTACTACTACTACTACTACTACTACTACTACTACTACTACTACTACTACTACTCCTTCCCTTCTACTATTACTATTGTTACTACTACTACGTGCCATCGCGTGAAGGCGTCCCTCATGAGCATTATAGTAAAAGACAATGAAAGGGAGAAGTAAAGGAGGTTGTTACTGAGTAGGGATAAGCCTGATGCCTGAAGGTTGTGTGTAGTGCTCCAACATAGAGGGAAAAATTACAAACCACCACTATTGCCATGTGAAGCTTTATTTATTTATTTATTTTTACTGAACTCATGCAAGGTTTTATTCATTTTATTAATGAGCTGATATGCGAGGTTTTATTTTGTTTTTATTTTTTATTGAGCTGATATGCGAGGTTTTATTTATTTTGATTGAGCTGATATGCAGGGTTTTATTCATTTATTTTTATTGAGCTGATATGCAAGGTTGTATTCATTTATTTTTTAATGAGCTGATATGCAAGGTTTTATTCATTTATTTTTATTGAGCTGATATGCGAGGTTTTATTCATTTATTTTTTAATGAGCTGATGTGCAAGGTTTTATTCATTTATTTTTATTGAGCTGATATGCAAGGTTTTATTCATTTATTTTTATTGAGCTGATATGGGATGTTTTATTGTTTTTATTTTTTGTTGAGTTGATGCGGTTTTATTTATTTTTATTGAGCTGATATGCGAGGTTTTATTATGTTTTTATTTTTAATTGAGCTGATATTCGGGGTTTTATTTATTTTTAATGAGCTGATATGCAAGGTTTTATTGTTTTTATTTTTTGTTGAGCTGATATGCGAGGTTTTATGTTTTTATTTTTTTATTGAGCTTATATGCGAGGTTTTATTTATTTATTGAACTGATATGCGAGGTTTTATTTATTTTTATTTGCGAGGTTTTATTTATTTTTATTGAGCTGATATGCGAGGTTTTATTTATTTTTATTGAACTGCCATGCGAGGTTTTATTTTTATTGAGCTGAAATGCGGTTTTATTGAGCTGCCATCCGAGGTCGAGGTATTATTTATTTATTTACCTGCCTTATCGATATTTTAGTTCTGCCATTTGATGTATTATTTATTTTATTCATTTTATTTAACTTACTCTGCCATGCGACGTAGCCATTATTATTTATTTGTTTGTTTATTTATTTAACGCATTTTTCCACTACCCACCATTAAATCTTAGTAATTTTTGGAAGTGGAGTTAGCCATAGTCTTCATTAATCTCTTCATTTGATTTTTTTTTTATGCAAGGAAGAAGAAACTAAAAGCCAGGACCCCGTAAGGGAAAAAAAATAACAGCCAAATTCAAGATCTGTTCATTTCGAGATGCCCGTACACACTGCGTTTGAAAGACTGGGGGTCATAGGCAGTGGGAAAGACAGAGGGAGACAAATGAAATCACTTCAGAGCTTAATTGGAATGAAAAATAAATTGTTGAAGTGGAGAAGATGAAGCAGTGTTCAGAATTTTTATATTAGCCTAATTTCTGAGCTATGACGAAGGCTGTATGTGTCAGGCCTTCTCACGTTGCTGTCTGTGCATAAATGAGAGGTTAATCTATCTATCTCGCCAGACGCCTTAATCCCGTCAGAGGTGGCCATAAGTAAGAGGTGAATCAAGTGACAAACGCCTATCACTAGCCTTCCCCCTCCTTTTTATTTATTTATTTATTTATTTATTTGCGGTACTGTGCATAATAAATCAAAAATGCAAAATAAATCACAAACGAAGAGTTGCTACGAAGCTTTCTGTTAACCAAGGATGCGACCCTAAAACTGAGGATAATGTGGCAAGAAATACAGTAAGTCCCATATTCTGTTTCCGGCTGTGAGAGTTTTCGTTGTTGCTGTGTGTGTGTGTGTGTGTGTGTTTGTTTGTGTAGTGTATGTGTGTTTTGTATGTTTGTGTTGTGTGTGGGTGTGTCTTTTACGTGTGTGTGTGTGTGTGTGTTTTGTTTGTTTGTGTTGTGTGTGGGTGTGTCTCTTTTACGTGTGTGTGTAGTGTGTTTTGTATATTTGTGTAGTGTGTGTGGGTGTGTCTGTGTGTTGTACCTGTGTGTGTGTGTGTAGTGTAGTGTGTGTGTTTTGTATGTTTGTGTAGTGTGTGGTGTGTCTGTGTGTTTAATGTGTGTGTGTGTGTGTCTGTGTACCGTATAATGCGCGCGCATGTTTTGTATGTGTAGTGTGTGGGTGTCTGTGTTTTACGTGTGTGTGTGGGTGTATGTGTACCGTATAATGTGTGTCTGTGTGTGTGTGTCCCCAGGCTCATATGAACAGGCAGAAGGTGTCCTCTTCCTACAGTTCACCATTTTCCTCTTGGGGATAGGGAGGGAGTTGAGGGATGTTTGTACTGTATAATAAGGCAGCGGAACTACCTTAATTATTTGTGCCACCGTGTGAAGGCGACCCACTCCAGCATCATTAGAGTCTTATTTATCTCAGTCTTCGGTGCGTTGTGGTGTTGAGATGTTTTTGCCATGTAGAGAGATTGGACAATGAGAGACTGACGAGGAGAGTATTTGTGAGTGAGATGGAGGGGAGAATGGGGGAACCTGAGGGGATGGATACATGGGAGGATGTGAGTTGGAGAAAAGGTAGCCTGTTGGTAGAGGACAGGGTAACTTGGAGGCGATTTGTCTGTGGCTACCTCTCGCGAGATTAAGGAGTCTGGCTGTAGATAACGAATTGATAGATAATTGTAACCTGGGATAGATAATAGGGGATGTATGGGAGTTTTCCTTTTCATTTATAGATATGGGTGCGTCTGAGAGTAATGAAGTGTGTAACAAGAGAACAGATGCATTTTTGTCACGGCTTTGAATGAAGACTTTAAAAGCACTATACTCTTTTCACTTTACCTGGCTTATATTTTTGTCCCGTTGCAGCTTATTTCACGTAGCTCAGTGGCAGAAAAAACAATACAAAGGGTCTGCATTCTTTCTGTACTTCTTGGTGACTAGCGCCATGTTACTGTGTTAATCTTGCTACAACACAGCATTCAAGATGGAGAGATGGCAAATAGAGGCCAAGGTAGAGTACAAACAGTATAAGACATCTAACACTAGGCTCCTTAGATAAACAGATAGATTGAGTGTTCTGTTTTTCACTTTACTGTATGTGAGAGAAGAGGAAAGTACTAGGGAAAGAGAGAAACGAAATTAGAACAGGCCTAGCAAGAGAGAGAGAGAGAGAGAGAGAGAGAACAATGCAGCAGATGCAACCTTACCAAGTAATATTGTTCCTACACACTACCCTTTGTCCACGTTGAGGTCGACTCTGTTAAACTCTATGGAAGCCAGACACCATGTTTCTTTGTGGATCTGAAGTCGCCAATTATAATCTGAAGAGGGTCCAAGCTGGGCAAAAATTGTAACCACTAGTTGTTATGAGTGTCAGTTTTATGCCAGGTTAAGGTGAAAAGAGTAGAGCAATAAATATACAAATGTTTAATAATGTTTTTGTTTTTACAGGGGAGGTGTGGTGTACGCATGCTTTCTGCTCCTAGGCCTGGGGACTCTACTGCCATGGAACTTCTTCATTACTGCACAATCAGTGAGTGTGCAAAAGATTATAGGACTGAGTTTGGACATGTATGGTTAGATTCCTCACACACACACACACACTCTCTCATATAACTGCGCCATCTCTCCCTCTCACCCCCAGTCTCCCCCCTTCCACCTCACTCATATACACTCCCTTAATTAGTCTCTTGCTCCATTCTCTCCACATGGCCACTTAACATGCATACTCTACTTTAAACTTACACACATGCATACTTAACATACACACATCACTTCATACTGTACACATGAGCCAACTATTCATCCTTCTGTTTGTCATTCTTCACCCTTCACAATATTAACAGCTTGCTAGAAAGTTATATTCACTATCTGTTTCCTTCTTCTGAATTAGGACAGCATATTCCTTGCCATCAGTAGGAATGATAACCCCACTTAGACCAGTTTCTAGTGGTAGTAGTGGTGGTGGTGGTAGTTTTATGCCTTGTAGCAGCAGCGGGAGTAGTAGTGATAGTGGTAGTAAGTAGTAGTAGTTGTATTTTATTAGCAGTAGGAGCAGCAGCAGCAGTGGTGGTGGTGATAATAGTGGTGGTGGTAGTAGTAGTACGCTATTAGACTTGGTACGTAATGTGCATATATCTCTCCTCAGTACTGGGACTACAAATTCCGTGACACCAGTAATAATGAAACAGTACACAGCCCCACGCAGACGGACCTTCAGCGCCTCTACACACCCATGCAAGTCTGCTTCTCTCAGATACCAAACTTCATCTTCCTTTTCATCAATGCTCTCTTCAGCCACAAGTAAGTATCGGTGGCCTACATCTTGGTCATTTACAGTATGCAGTGTAGGCATAGTCGTTCCTTGTGGTCATTGTATCGTGAATTTATTTGTATAATTCTCTAAATGTGGAGAGAATGGAGAATGAGGTTGACTAGGAGAGTGTATGTGAATGAGATGGGGAGAGGGAGATCAAGGATAAGAGGGATGGGTTGTAGAGGCATATGGATGAGAAGGGTGTAAATTGGAGAAAGGGCAGCCTGATGCAAGAGGACAGAATGACATGGGGTGATTTGTTTGTGGCCAGCCCATCTAGGTTCCAGAACTCTATCCCATAACATAATTGCATCCTGGGTGCTTTTATGTCTAATTATTAGGTCCAATAGAATTAATTCTTTTCCCTGTACTGGCTCTGTCATGAATTTTTGGCCAGAGTTATCCTTCATCCTCATCATCCAGCAGTAAGTATACCCTTGCAAAATTCAGTAATACTCAACTTTATGCTAAATTTCTTTGTGCATTCCACACCAGCTTAATCCTTTTTCAGGATTAATACTGATTTGTTCACCTTGCTGGAGACATGGCCCATTTGCAGCCTGTTTCATGTAGCTCACTGGCAGAGTAAGATGGTACTCCAGCTCTACATCGTTTGCATAGCACTTCTTTATGACTGGCAGTGTTAGCACTATACTCTGATGTTAGAATCCTAAAGCTCAGCATTCATGGTGGAGAGATGAACAGAGCATAGTAATCAAAATGTTATTACAGTATTGTTGTCTGCAGATCTCAGGGCCTCCACCGCCTAGTATCATCATTCCAGTAATTGTATGGTGTTGGAAAAGGACACCTTCATATGGTGTTGGAAAAGGACACCTTCATATGGTGTTGGAAAAGGACACCTTCATATGGTGTTGGAAAAGGACACCTTCATATGGTGTTGGAAAAGGACACCTTCATGTGGTGGCACCGATGTGACCAGGTGGCTCCACTACCTGGTCACGCCCCTCATTGCCCTCCCTATTACCCAGAAGGAGAATGGTGGACTGCAGGAGAAGGCAGGTTTAGCCTGTAGCCCACTGGGTTCACATTCAAATAGGCTGAGGTTGCAGCTGCTAGTATCAATAACAGTTGGGCTCTTCACCCTGACAGGAACATTGTACTCACCTGGGTCAGTGCCGAGGACTGGCTGCTTAGGTTCTTTGTCCATTGCATTATATAAACCTGAGAGTGTTAATACTGTATCTGTCTTTCTGCAGAATACCTCAACGTCTCCGCCTGCTTGTCTCTCTCAGTCTGATGATCATATTCTTCACCCTGACGACAATACTCACACAAGTCAACACTGATGAATGGCAGCTTGGGTTCTTCATTCTTACCATCATCATCATCATTTTAATTAACAGTGAGTAGGGGAGCAAGAGACTGATGAGGAGAGTGTATGTGAGTGAGGTGGAGGGGGGGAGAGGGAGGGGGAGGCCAAGGATGAGGTGGAGGGATGAAGTGGAGAGGTATATGAGAGAGGGAGGTGTGAGCTGGTAGCAGGGCAAAGAAATGGCAGGGGACAGGGCAACATGGAGGCGATTTGTTTGTGACCACCCCTTACGGGATTAAGGCATCTGGCAATAGATAGATAGACAGAGTAGGGGAACTAATATGTAACCCCAACACTAAATTAACATAGCTGTTACTGTAAAGGGTTAACCTGATCAAGATTGCAAACTGTTTTCAACTTAGTTGATGGTTAAATTTAATCAGGCTGGAGGCTTGTTTAGATTAGTAAACAAGAAGACTCACTCATACATCATAACTGCGATTTGATACCTAAGTTGGAAGAGTGGCGCAGTTCTGCCCAGTGAAAAACATATTGACCGTATTTTATTGTAGTTTCCTCCAGACATTTGGGGGGGATTAAGGGAGAATTTTGAAACTCAAAATATTTTCATTCTTGTTGAACTGGGGAAGTGGCAAAATATGTTCCCATGCATTAACGCTTGGGGTAGGTTTGCGTGAGGCAGACTGAAAAAGACCTGGGATGAGGTCATAGAGTGTGACCTTAGGGATAAGGGATTGAATAGGGAGGCTGCAAAAGATCAAGCAGCATGGAGATCTGTCAGTAGGTGACCGAGGCTGATGCTTGCAAGCTTGTTGGAGCCTTTGTAAACAAAACAAAATGATGTACAGTATTGCCCATTAATCCCATCATTGCAGGTTTTGGTGCAATCTTCCAAGGTGGACTGTTTGGTGTTGCTGGTATGTTTCCTGAAAAGTACATGACGGCGGTGGTGTCTGGCCAGGCGCTGGGTGGTGTGTTTGCATCGGGGGCGCGTATCATCTCGCTATCCATTGGGGCCGAGGACACCATATCTGCCTTTGTCTATTTTATGTTTGCTGTTGTGGTCTTGTGCCTCACTCTCCTAGCCTTTCTCTACATGTCTAAGACGGTGAGTATGTTTGGTAACAATTGTACCTCATTGGTTTGTTGGCAGTGATATTTCTTTTATATCGATGTCTTGTCTAAGATAGTTTTGCTGAGGCCAAGGACACCATCTCTGCCTTTGTTTACTGCTTATTTGCCATTGTTGTTTTGTGCTTGATCTGCCTTGCCTTTTTCATCATATCAAAGGTTTTAAGTATGTTTAATAGTTTCTGTACCTTGATTGTACAGTATATCCTTTGTTAATGATAGTATAGTAAGCCTTTAGTATTGTGTACATATTCAGGACAGTGTATGTAGTATCATCTGTGTCGTGTGCATTTTTTTGGCAAGTTTGTGAGTGACAAGCCAAATGGTTTCCTGTACACCAGGAAACTATTTGCTATCCTGGGTGGTAACCATATAACCAGATTATGGCACCTGGTGGTTTAGTAGGTAATTAAGGTGCTCCACTCACATTGAGCCTGTGTAGGTTTATATCCAAGGGGTGGTTGGGGTTTATTACTCACATAATACCACTCAGGGATGAGTGAGGCTGGTCATTCTCATCTTGAATGTTAGGACCAACTTGCTTAGCCCTGGGTTCCTACACTGCTTATGAGGCGACATAGGATTGGATGATGGGTGGATGGATTATCTATATTCATTTAATTTTTATTTATATTTATTTATTTTACTTATTTTAGGATGCAGAAAGAATGTGCATTTTATCAGGATCCAAGAAACAAGTGTCTCTCTTTGAACCACATAGTTATACACTGATGTTTTTTATTGACTGTTGTAAGTTTCTGTGTTGTGCCTAACATAAAATAGTTCACTCTGGTTTATGGTTTTACCGGGCTGGTTAATAGTATCTTATGATGAACTCTGCTTAGTTTGAAAGCAGTAATGTTATTGAAATTATTGTTATTCTTATAGTACTGGATTGTTGTTTTTTGTGCTTGAGTACAATATATAGCACAGTACTGGATGAGTCAGTAGAATCAGATTTATGTTAGAAATACAGTCAAGTTCAGCTTATCATAATTATGTGCTAAAAATCCAGTGTTTGCATGTGTATTGTTATAACACTTGATTTTTAATAGGTACAAAAACATAATAACATGTTCAGATAAAGAAGGGAGGATGTGATAATTGTATTCATGTTCCCATTTTGATCTTACTGATTAACTTCGTGGCATAAATTGTCTTATTTACTTGCAGTTGAAATTCTTTTCAAGGTTTTGCTAATATAGTGTGTGTGTTTAAATTTGGTTATTATTATGCTGGTACAGTTTACTTACTATAGTATTTGGGAATAGGAGTCAGGATGCTAATGATTAAGTCGCTGGTATAGCTGTGCAGGTATGATATATATATCATTTGGGAATAAGAATCAGGGTAATGCTGATTACATCATCCTATAGGTTTTTGTACATGCAACATACGTAGTACCTGCTGTTCAGGCTATCTTTTGTACTGATCCTTCCAAAGGACTTTTACAGACACTACACCAGTTGCCAGGCACCAGAGAAGAGTCAGGACAAAAGTAGGTCTGGAGGAAGGTCCTGATTCATAAGACATACTGTACATGAAGCACATACTGTAGCTTATCTTCCTTACTGATGCCTCCCCAGGACTTCTACAAACACTACACCAACTGCCAGGCCCCAGAGAAGAGCCAAGAGAAGAGTGAGTCAGGAGTAGCAGCACCTCAAGGCCTGGATGCTCAAGTGGCCATCTTTAAGGAGATCTGGCCACTTGGGTTGTCAGTGTGGGGTGTGTTTGCAGTTACCCTTGGAGCATTCCCTGCCCTCTGTGTTAAGATCATCTCTGCATCTGCCAATGAAACCTGGGCTCGTAAGTTTCTGTTTTTGTATGGGATGTACAGTATGATTTAGTTTATACATGACTACTTCCAGGCTATTTCATTCAGCTTGGGGTAGACATTTTTTAGTGATGCTATGACAGGGACCTGTTCAATCTGGTGATATAGTGACAAATGGGCCTTTTCAGTCTTTGACATGATGACAAAGGAATGCCTTCACATGGTGGCACTGATATAGCTGTTTGACTCCACTGCTTGCTGATATATGTTCCACACGTCTCTTGTTAGCTCCCCAGAGAAGGATGGTAAGCTGCAGGATGAGGGCAGTTTCCGCCTGCAGTCCACCAGGTTCATATTCTGATGACTGGAACCACAACAACAACAATCTGGTTATTTATTTTTTCACTTTATTTTGAGACCCTTCCTATTGATGGGTTTAGTGAAGGCTGTATCTAACCCCTCCTCTTCAACAAATCTCCCATCAGATAAATACTGTAAAATTGCTGGGAGGTTGGAAGAGTAAACTAAAAAAGACATCACTGGATTGGAAGTGTGAAGAACTAGGTTGTGTGCTGGCAAAATGCTCCTTCAAATAAGACATAGACATCTGTTGATTCTCAATTGAGGAATTAAAAACAGAATGAAGCAGATTTGAATGGGGACTACACATACTAGTATATAAACAGATGAAACTGTGTGGTAATAGTGTTTCCTATACAGTTGAGTCATAACTATTTTTGCCTGTTGTTTTCTTGTTTTGAATCTACCCACTCCATTATGTACATCGCAGTGTAGGAAACCGGGAGTTTTCAGTATTATCATCATCCCAGTCAAAATTTTCACTTAGAGATGAGGTGAGGTAGGATCCTGAAATGAAAGAGAAATCATAGGAAGAAGCAAACCTTGCATTAGAGGACCAACTGTGTTACAGTGAATGTAATATATATTTCAGTAATTATGATGATGATTTAGAAAAATAGCAGATTCCAGTATGGTACCAATGAGTGCCTATGTTTTTGCTGACATTATATCGGCAATAGTTGGGCATCTCCCATCAGCCCTGTGAGATACTACCATACGAGTGAAATGTGGCAGCTAGTTTGGTAACTAGCCACACTAGCTTGGTAACTAGCTACACAATCAACACTCTCAGAAAAGTTCAGAGACAAGTAAATACCTGCAGATTCATTGTCATACCAATACACCTTGTTGCAGATCTTAATATGCATACTAGATTTCATTTTTCCAAACAAAATCCAGCATCTGTTGGGAAGTTATTAGCGTAGTTTGTGTTGGCACTTGGTTTAGCTTCCAGTTTATAGAAAACATCAGCTGTACCATAAACAGTCTCGTTATAGGGATTCCGTAAGAGGAAGTGTGGCATCATTTGACTGATTGATACCAGTACTATACTGCTTTTATGCTAACTTGGCCTAAAATTACCATCTTTCCATCCTTAAATCTGAACTGTAGCAATAGATTAACACTTGAATATGGTGCTAGTCATGAAGAAGTGCTATGGAAAGGATGTTGAGCCACAACATTGTCTTAATTTGGCACTGAGCTGCTTGAAATGAGCAACAAAAGCACGAAACTCTAGACCAAGTTAGTGTAAAAACAGTATACTGTAGTATAAATTGGATTGCATGCTCATTCCCAACCGTGATCACATAATGCATGATGTACGACAGTATATGTAATGATGGCAAATGTGTATTGGTCCAGGTGGAATCCTTTTAATGGAGAAACCAACTCCAGTTAGACTGTGACTATTACATTTATACCGTAGCAGATCCCAGCGGTACATTATATTGGTCGTGCTTCTTTTCAGATGTGTATTTCCAGCCTGTTGTTACTTTCCTTCTGTTCAACGTCGGAGACTATTTGGGACGTCAGATTGCTGGCTTCATTATGTGGGTGAGTTAAATTCACGATCATCCTGCAAAATATCACCAACCACATACTGTATATTGTATAATGAACAGCATAGGAGACATAACACATCCCTGTTTTAGTCCAGCATTCAAATAAAAGATCTTGCTTTGTTCACCTTTCATGCGTACTGCTGCCTTTGCACATTTATCCATCCATCCTTCATCCAATCCTACATTGCCCCATGAGGAGCGTAGAAGCCCAGGGATAGGCAAGTTGGTCCTGACGTTTAAGATGAGAGTGACCAGCCTCACTCATTCCTGAGTGGCATTATGTGAGCAATACACCCCAACCACCCCTTGGATATAAGCCTTCACCGGTTCAGTCTGATTGGATCGCCGTAATTACCCATGAAACCACCAGGTGCCATAATTTGGTTATATGGTCACCACCCAGCATAGTAAATGGTTTCCTGGTGTACAGGAAACCATTTGGGTTGTCACTCAGTGTAGAGTCACCCATAGGCAGAAGGAAGAGGAAAGAATGAAGGAAAGGAAGACAAAGGAGGGAGTGTAAAGTCACCCATAGGCAGAAGGACTACGTACTTTTAATAGCATTCTGCATTTCATAAGAACCATTGTTATTTGCCTGACATGTAGGAGGAGATCCCCCAGTTTTCCTGAAGCCCCTATTTTAGCCCTCTTGAATTGGCTGTTACTATCTTACAATAGGACATACTCCAAGCATTGTTTATATACAGTACTGTATTTTGCAACTACATCAGAACCGAGAGACGAGGGTGTTGTATGTGAATGGTAGCACTGTATTGCATGTTCATTCCACTTTTCCTTCTCTCCAGCCAAAAATTAATTGAAAGACACATTCCTAGGCTGAATGGGTTAAACAAGGACAGACTGTTGTTTTTATTTTATTTAATCATTTTATTCATTTATTAATTTTTTATTTTGGCTACCTATTGCAAGATTAATAATTCCATCTGTAGATAGATAATTTGTTCAATTACTTTTTCTTACACTGTTGATGGATTTATTTTTTATTTTTATTATATAGGCCATGTAAAGATTGAAGGTGCTGTGTATGATGGCAGTATTGTTTTTGGTTAAATTGAACAAGGATTGGGTAAGATTATTTATTTATTTATTTATCCTTTTCCCCCCTCCAGCCCAGGCGAGGGTCGAGGGTGCTGTATGTAATGGTGGCGTTGCGTGTGGTGTTCATCCCACTCTTCCTTCTCTGCAACCACAACCCCAGCTCTGCCATCCCCACTGTCTTCCCTCATGACGCCTGGTACATCCTCTTCATGATACTCTTCTCGATCTCTAATGGCTACTGCTCCGCTCTCTCACTGATGTATGGACCGAAGTGAGTATTGCTGACTGCTTTTGAGTGGATTTACTTTTTACCGTCTCTTATCAGTAAGGGCATACGGCCATTGAAAAAACTTGCCCAAAATGCATTGTGATGGCATACTAATGGTGTGTTGGCTGCCTGACATTTAGCATCATAGTTAATTGCCATCAGTGGGTAATAAAGGTTAGACATATATGTACTATGGAGAATTTACCATTTAAAAGTTCATTACTACCAGTAAAGTAATGGAAATCAGGGATTTGTTCTAGAACACATCCCTGACTTAGGTAGCTGTTGTAAATCAATTGCCAGAGGCAGTTGGAGAAAGCACCTCCTCTCATATCCCTTCCCTTGTCTCTGTCTGCCAGTCCTAAATCTCTCTGTTTGGCCTCCAGCAACTGTTTTAATTGTTTGGGTGATAAGTTAGGAGTACAATCAACATCATCATCATCATCATCCCAGCCTCATTCTGTCCCACCCAGGGATAAGGAGAAATGTCCAGAGAGCAAGAAAAAACTCACATAGAGAGAACTAATTAACAATATGCCCCACACTCATTCATTCACCATTCAAGTCCCCAGGATGCTGACAGAGGGGGGGGGAGAAAAAAAAAGAAAGTAGTTTGGCTCTGTGTATAATTATGCCCTCTTGCCTTTTTTACAGGATGGTGGCAGAGGACAAGGCTGAGGTGGCAAGTAGTATGATGGCAGCCATGTTGGGGCTTGGCCTTCTCACAGGAGGCCTATCGTCCTTTGCCTTTGCTCTCATAGGATAGATCAGTGTAGCATTTTAGAACCGAGTTGTTGCTCTTCATTATTATATTTTAAAATTTTAGTTTATGTATGGCATCTGGTGGTTTGGACGCCCCAGTTGGAGTGACACCTATGCAGGTTTGGTCCCAGTAGGTGGCTGGTGGTTTTTAGTGATGCCACCAAGGAGAGTAGGGTGGTCATCTACACTGGACCGCAGTAGCCTAGCTTCCAACCTGTACACCTCAAAGGGGGTTAATCAGGATATGCTGATTCCCTTCGTATTATCAGTACCCAGTAATAGATGATTTTACCCGTGGATTTCGTTTGGATTACCTAAGAAATGGGAATCATTCTTAATAGGTAAGAAATTTTTTCAGTACTTTAACACATTTATTTAATTTTGATGCTAAATATTTTGTATTGCAGGTTCATTCATGCATTGAAAATGTTCTTATGTGACTGTTATGTAATGTGGTTTTAGTTAAACTCCAAGGTATTAAGTTATTTAGAAACATGCATAATTAAATTAAGACCTAAAAGCAAAACTCAGTGGTAGTTTATTGTACTCTGTGGTATGTAATATTTGGATACCATGAATCCCCTGTCAGTTACAGTACTGAAGTTATTGTGTGTATGGTCAAAGAGAATGGTTTATTTGAATATGTTTCCATTTCAGAGTGTTTAATTACTGTAGATGAAATACAGAGACTGTCTAGTTGCATATTTTTTTTGTATTTAATGATGGCTTGAACATCACAAAGCAGAAGACAGATTGGATCATGGCACAAAATTTAGAGAATAATTTTTTGTGTTGTTCAGTACGTGAATGTTTATAAATGGGCGCGTGACTAACTTAAACAAAGAAGTTTTCTGTATACTGAAACTTGTAAAAGTTAATGTGTGTCTGTTAGTGTAAGTGAATTCAGTCATTTCTCCCATTCACACTCAGCAAACACACACACACACACATTCACATGCACACACATGAACTATCATGAGTGATAGTGCAGTAGTGTACTGTACAGTTAAATGCTACAGAACACTGTAGCACTAGGAACTTTGTGTATTGTGTGAGCTTAAGTTTAATGTTATTGTGTTAAAATTTCAGACAAGTTATCAACAGTCACATTGTGGACGTGATAGGAAGTGTTAGGAGGAACATGTTAAGGTGGTTTGGGCATGTGGAGAGGATGGAGAGTGAAAGACTGACGAGGAGAGTGTATGTGAGTTAGGTGGAGGGGGGGAGAGGGAGGGGGAGGCCAAGGATGAAATGGAGGGATGGAGTGGAGAGGTACATGAGAGAGGGAGGTGTGAGTTGGGAGCGTGGTAGTGAAATTTCGGGAGACAGAGCAACATGGAGGCGATTTGTTTGTGGCCACCCTGTGCCGGATTGAGGCGTCTGGCAATAGATAGATAGATAGACATTGTCATTAGTTCAGCTCGTATTTAGTCTGGTTTTACCTTTTAGTATGATGATGCCTTACCTTTTATCTTCATACTACTGCCAGATGATTTGATTACGAATGAGGGCAAAGCCCTCGTGAGTCTCTTGTCAAGTAGTGGCATTTTCTCAAATATGAGTGGCCCAAACACAATGCTTTTGAGAAGCTTATATCTCAGGAGCCACAGGACTGATCACAATGTGGTTTGCATCATATGATAGCTCATAAGATTTGTTTTTGACAGGTTTCATCATACCCAGGCAGTGTCTCATGCATCATCCACACTTTGGTGGGTGTTAATTTGCTTTAGCTAGACGGCTTGTCCTGCTTGGCACGAGTTCCCTTGTGCTCACCTCACATGTGCCCACGTGGCACTGTAATAGGTTTGTCGCCTTCGGGCGTAATAAATTAATCAAATCAACCCAGGCAGTGCACGTGACATGCGCCAAGTGCAGCATGTCGAAAATCTTCAAAAGAGGGCCACAGGCCAGACAGTTTGTCGTAAAGACATGAAACTTGGTAGGTAGATAGCCATCAATATACTCTAGGCATCCTCAGGGTGCAAGATGACATTTCAGTGCTCTCGGACTTAAATAGCCTCGCTTATACCTCACCGATGAAGGCATTTTACTGGTTTATTGTAAGGAGACATCCTCTGAAGGGATAAGGGACAATATCTAGCAACCATTTTGTTACAAGGTGCCCCTCTTAACCTTTAGAAAGTTATGTAATAGGACATAAATCGGGGTATCCTATTTATAGGGAGTGACATCCATAGTCCAGTCATCAATTGCAATCCTTCCTTACACCTGCCAGAGCTAAATGAGTCTGTTTCAGCTGCCACAGGGCAGAAAATGCTTATTTATTTAGCAGTAAGTCTGTATTTCAACTGCTACACATTCCTTAGTACAGTTTCTTTAATAAAATCATTTGTCTTTTAGTTGTTACCGCAGCATGTCCACCAAAGTAGCAATAATTTCTTTCTTGCAGAGGAATGGTTGAGCATCATCTTGGACAATTTAATTTTCTAAGCAACCCTATCCATCACAGAGTAATTGCAAGTTGAAGATGAGTTGTTCATCAAAATACTTGTATTGCTGGAAACACACTCTCCCATTCCTATTAAACAAGTAAAGTAAATTAAAATGTTTGGTGGTAACAAGCATAAAATGAAATAAGACATCATCATACTGAAGCAATTTGTAACACTGCAGAACCACTGGAGAACTTAAATAACCCACTGTGTCACTGTTAAATGTCTAGTTTGTTAGTTTTCTTATGATCTCTTTGTTTTTGATCCTTCCTCACCCCATCTCTAAGGTGGGATTTAGGGTAGGGATGATGATGATATTTCCCCTACTTTTGTGCATTCTCTTTTAATTTCTGGATCATTTCATCCCATTTCATCACTGGAAATTAGGGTTGGGTTGATGGCACACTTCACTAATGTACTGTACAAGAGTTTTTCAGGTTCAGTCATATGCATGCTTTATTTCCACAGAACACTATCACAGTCAAAAGTTTGCTGACACTTCCCTTGCTAGCTGTTACAATGAAATGTGTTGCATGGAATATTTTTATGTGATAGCAATATGCAACACACAGTAAGAAAATGTAAGGAAGGATACTCTTTGACATTTGGGGAGGAATAAGATGTGGAAGGCATGGGGTTGTCATCAAACTTTTGCTTGTCACAGTACTGTTGGTGTATCATATTTTTATATTCAGATTACTCCCGGTGAAAAACAGATTTCTTTAGTGTATATTTCAGTTTGTACAATCTTAGTTAACCAATAGGTACTGAATAAGCCTTTACTGTGTCACCTAAGAATTTGAGTGTAGCTTATCATAACAGTAGCACACAGGTAATTGAATTCTTGTATGCATAGTTTTGTCTGTTTTGTTTTGGTGTGACATGGAGGCGATTTGTTTGTGGCCACCCCGTTCGGGATTGAGGCATCTGGCAATAGATAGATAGAGATAGAGATTTTATTATTATTATTTTTCTTTATTATTACAGTATTTTTTTTTCACTGAGGGTTTATGCATCCTAATTCACTCCATTGTCAGGAAGAGACAGAGGTCAAGGAGACGATTCTGTTTTTATCTTTATTTATTCATTTATGTTTTTATCACCTTTTAGTTATTTTTTTATTTTATTTTCTCCCATCAGCCCATCCTTAGGTGAGAAAAGGTCAGGGTGATGTTTTTTATTTGTTTGTTTACAATAGCTTTCTTCATCAAATCAAGTTTCAGTCTGTCATTGTTCACACAAAATGTTTTCACTCGTGATTCATTATTGGCCACAGTATTTCATGAAAGTATGGTCATTTGAGATATCACACTGTCTTCAGACACTGTACCATGGCACTTCATCATTTACAGCCATTATCTTGCACTGTATATTGTTGGTATTTTTGCTACTCAATATAATGTGAGTCTGGTATTTTTGCTACTCAATATAATGTGAGTCATAAAGAGGTTTATTTCAGTTTTAATCCCATTCACTACACTGGAACCCCTTTTACTTTATTCCTGGTGCTGGAGAGGGATGCCTATCCCTCAAAAGGCAGATGGTGGATTTGCAGATAGGTCAGCTTCAGCCCCCTTTTCGCTGGGTTCACATTTCAGATAAACCTGAGGCTGCTGCCACTTACTTTCTTACTTTATTCTTGCTATCTCAAGATGACTTTGTTTACCTCCCATACTCTCCCTGTCTTTAGGTGGAGAGAGAGAGAAAACGATGTGAGGATGATACAGATAGGAAGGACACTTCATAGTTAAGGAGTTAGGTATGCCATCCTTCAGTGCGTTAGGTTATTCCTAAGCTCATAAAGCTGAGTGATGATAGTAAGTTTAAAAGGAAAAAATATATAAAGTCCTTGGGTTGAAGGGGTTAAAGACTTCTTGAGGCTAGCATAGGGAGAAACAAAGTTAATGACACATACTTAGATGGAATTATACTCCATATTGGTATATGTGATGAGGGGGGGGGAGGGAGAGGAAGGCCAAGGACGAGATGGAGGGATGGAGCAGAGAGATATATGAGAGAGGGGGGTGTGAGCTGGGAACAGGGCAGTGAAATGGCAGGGGACAGGGTGACATGGAGGAGATTTGTTTGTAGCCACCTCTTTTGGGATTAAGGTGTCTGGCAGTATTTAGATAGGCAGAGATTGGTATATGTGATGGTTTTGATAGCTAAAGGGCACACCAGTTGTCATAATCATTTTTAATACAGGCTAAAAGAAGGCAACATTATTTTTTTACCACATTTCATGGTACAGATAATTTGCCATGTGTTCATACATAATCTGATAATACATAGGTGGTTGTGCTGTAGTAACTGATGATACTGTTCAGAAGTCTCTTGTCCTTTTTAGCTCTCACCTTCTCTAAGTTATAGGAAGAGATAGCTCAAGAAGTGTAATGGGTGGGTGCTACTGTATAGTGAGTTTTTGCCTAACAGAACTTGGCCACTCACAGCCCGAATATTAAGTCATACAAAACTAGATAATCTTTAGTTATGAGGAAAAAATGTCTCCTTTGTTACTAGAAAACAAAGTTGCAGTTACAGGAAATTCTGTGAGGTGTAGTTGTGAGGTAAGAATGAGTTCTTGTTTCCCCATTGCCTCCAGTCTGAGTACACTTTGCTATCAACTGAACTGAAAAGGATTAGAGATCTTTGTCAGGTTAGACAAAACTCACTGTGAGTGTCTCAGGATACTGTATTAATATGGATGTACAAAATATCTTGTTCAGTGGTACAACTTAAGCTTTCCAGTTTCCTAAAGTCCAATAACAAACAGTTTAGTTTATGATGTACATTAGACATAGAATACAGCATACTGCCAGATTATGAATTGTTGAATGTTCATTACAGCTTAAACAAGTATGGTACAGAGATGGAATATTTAAATCTCATCTAATTTTTTTTTTTTCTTCCAACAAGCTTTTTGCCCATCTCAGGCATGTGAAAACCAGATACTATAATTCAATCTTTCATTCATAGATGAAGTAGTTTTTCTAGACACTTAACATGTTTATGGTTCACACTGATGTATAGTATATCTTTATATATTCAGCAGCAATAAATTGGCATAACCTGTAAGTGTTCTGGACTGTGGTAGCCAAGCTTCAGGTCCATACACCTCACAAGAGATATGATAGGACACGGTGGTACTGCATTTCATTATCATGCAACTTTTATAATTCACCGAGATTATCACATTGGAGCCATTCCACAAAGAGGAAAGTGGACATTAGTATGACTGCTTGCATAATATTTACTTCTAAGCCTTGTTAACTTGTTAACATTGCTGTACTTTTTCTACCAGTAATACAGTGCAGCAGTCAAGTTTTAAGGTTTGCATCTGATAAATAGTAAAAGTACAATTTTACAGAATTTGTAGCTGATACCACTTTTTCCAGTTGAACAAGTAGTTATATCTCATATTTTTATGTTCAACTAAATGATTCATGTTGCTTTTATAGTATAGCTGTGTTAAGTGTTAGTTGCAGACTGAAGTAGTTAATACTGGACATTTACTAACTCTGAACTTCTGATGATAATATGCAGCACTTGTAAAAGATGAAACATGTCTTGGCTTTTACTGTTGTTGACTCCACTCTGTTTGTTGTTGGTTGCAGCCTGATCATATTTAATATGCATGGGCATTCCGCAAATATCTATCTGGAATTGAGACGCAGGTCTATACAGTATTTTTAGGACGTGAGTGAATGTAATACTGTTTGGATCTGTGAGGTGTTGAAAGAAGATAATGAAAAAAGGGTGCTACAGTTCCTGCAAACAATGCTGTCTTTGTTTAGGTGGAGCTTCAGAATACTCTAATGTAAAATTGATAGCTATTTTTTTTTTTTCCCCCACGATGTTAAAACACTATACTAGAGAGGATCAAGTGATATTTATTTTACCAATTGTGAATCTTTAATAAAAGAGGAAAACTATGAAGTTCCTGTACCCTTTGCGTATTATAGTGTTTTATTTGAATTTTTGTTGTGAATATTTTTTGTATGGTCTTTTGTAGTCTCAGAAACCAGTTACTGTGTTGGGTGATACGGTGATAAGTCTGTATACTGTTTATATAATATTGTTGCCGCTTGATAATGTAGTGAGTTGAGGCACTCCAACTGGATATGGCCCATAAGGGTTAAATCCAGGACATTGTTAACATAATGCCAGTCAGAGACAGGAATCAATAACCTTTGCCTTAAGTGCCAGGACTAAGTAGTGTAGCCCTGCCTTGGTGCTTCTGACAGGGCAGTGAAGAATAGGATGATAGA
Source organism: Birgus latro (assembly GCA_018397915.1). Lineage (NCBI taxonomy): Eukaryota > Metazoa > Arthropoda > Malacostraca > Decapoda > Coenobitidae > Birgus > Birgus latro. The sequence goes on along the minus strand of JAGKTI010001364.1, from coordinate 65,606 downwards.
CTGACTTTTTATCATACTCTACAGAATTGGCAGAGACTTTAAATATACAATGAGCATCAAAACAATCCTCAAAATAACCCTTTGTCATAGTTTCAAAATGCTAAACCCCAAAGAGTAAATATAGGCGAACAGCCAGGGATTCATTGAAATTGTTGGGGGTGCGTATTCTGGCTCAGTGTGTGGAGTCCAGAAAAATTCAGAAGAATGAACAAATTATACCCACACGGAGGAGTTCATTCAGAAGATGCGTTTTTTGGACCCAACTTTGACCCTCTCCCGGTATAAGTGGAAAGATGCAGGTGTATATTATTCCACGGTGGAGAGAGAGAATGTTGAAGATGGAGGGAAACAGTGGGGTTAAGTCTATGAGAAGGAGGAGGGATAGAGTTGGGGGAGGACTGTGAGTGAGAGAAGGAAGCATTGATGCCCCATTTCTAGATGGGTCACATGCTCATTGTGTGGACATTCTGAGGTCTGTTATCATCCACATGAGTCATGGTGTGTCACCCATTTTGAAATAAAATGGGTAAGTCATTGGGGCATTATGAGGAGGGCCGGGTAGATACAAGGTACAGATGGTGAAAGAGAAGATATGGTTAGGATAGACACAAGATGTGCACATGGTGAAACAAAAGATAGTGGTACAGTAACAGAGAGGTGTAGAAAAGTGAAAGATAGTGATATTGGAGGAAAGTAGGGCAGATAAAAGGAAGGTACAGACTGTGAAACATGATACAGTAGCAGTAAACGAGGGCAGGGCAAATGAAGCAGAAGATATTGGCAGTGGAGGAGGGTAGGGTAGATACAAAGCAAAGGCAGCAAAATAGAAGAAAGTGGTGCAGTAGTAAAGGAGGGTAGATCAGATACAAAACAATGGTAGTGAAGTAGAAGATAGTGATAGGAGAAAGAGCAGGACACAAGACAGTTGTAAAAAATTAGGGCAGATACAAAGCACAAATGGTGAAACAGAAGACAGAAGTAGTACTGTACAGGAGGAGAGGACTGATACAAGGCACCAATAATAGAGAAGGGTCAAAGACAGGTGTATAGGGTAGGACTGATAACAAGGCACCAATAGCAAAACCGATGATAATAATAGCAGAGGGTAAAACAGACAGGAGACGGTAAAACGGTGAAAGGTGAAGCGGGAGATACTGATAGAGTAGTAGATAGTGAGGCAGAGAAGATAATGGTTGTAGGAGTGAAATAGTACTAGACTATGAAGGAGTGAAATAGTACTAGACAATGAACATTTTAAATTCAATAATCATTCATTTTTCACCATGCCATAATGGTGTTGACTGCACCAATATACAAGGGAGAGATAATGTGCCTCTGTCGATTTCCTCCTGACGAAGAAAATGAAGGGGCAGGTGAAGAGGAACAGAATCAGGGAAATTATACTGTGAACGTCACTTTATTGGCAAGCAGTACCGGGATGTGTTCACGTTTGCAGCGCGTGTAGCCTAGTCTTTTTTTTTTTTTTTTTTTTTTTTAAGTTGGATGCCATTGCGGACGTAGGAGCTAAAGTAGCCCTCCTTCACCGTTGATCGAAATGTTTTTGTGGTTGTTGTAAAAGTATACATAGTAGGCAAGCAGCACTATGCTAAGGGAGTGAAGCTGCCAAGCATGGGCCAACCGACCTACTGCAGTTAACCTCTCTTATGTTCTTATGTTGATCGCCACCACCTACCACTATTGTACATTAAGCAAAGCTCAGCTGAATCTGTTTTGGGTCTTTACTCGCCCATAATCGAAATTATTGACAAAACATTCATGACCCACTGCTAACTCAACATGTCTGCAGTGCTACAATTGGTTAGAGTGACATTCAAAATGCATAATGCATTTTTTATCCGATGATTTTTTTTTTTTTTTTGTGGTCACATTCTCATCACGTGATCAGTAAAACACAATTAAGCATGATATCCTTAAAGTAGTATTCACTTAGTATGTACTTAGTGTTCAAGAAAGTACATGATGCAACTGTAAAAATGTTACATATGGTTGCAGGAACAGCTGAGGTGACGTATATAAAGACAGCATTACCATCCTTTGTGTTGCCATGGTCGCCACTGCAGAGTTGGCAACTTGACGAGTTAGTCCTTTCTCCGCTAGATATAAAGGCATTCACCTACATATAGCAACAGTTTTTAATTATTAGCTCAGAATTAAGACATTCATGAAAATAAAACATCTCGCTGCTATTCCCGAGAGTTTGGCAAAAGTAATGGAATTGTTGTAGAGATTTTATTTCTAAATATTGTGTTGAGTGTCAATTTTTATAACAAGTGTAGCGGAAGGTTTGTCACCCCTGCGTCAGTAGTGGTTGGGGGGGCTCGCGGAAGGACGTGTATCATCATGAGAAGGCTGTTACGATCTCTCCTGACCGTGTAGTAGCGTTAATACCGTGAACAGTGCAGTGAACAGTATGGCAGTGAATATGTACTACTCTTCTGAAAGCTCGGACAGTGAGAACACGGCTGAAGTTAGTAGTTTAGACTACTCTTACCTAATGCTGGACACACACTCCCTAGCAGTGCATCTCAGGAACAGTATTAGGGAGCAAAATGTCCAGCAGAAAAGTTTATCAGCAACTCCTAGCTCTAAGGTGACAGGGGGAAAGGGTGGTGATAGCAAAGATGATGACAGGGATGATGGTGACAAAGACGGTGGGCAGGACAGCATCACCCAGAAACTGCTATTACAACACAACATGCTCCTCACCGTGCCCTTTGAAATCGTGAAGTTCTCCCACCTGAAAATGTTAGATCTGTCCAACAATAATCTCACCCACGTCAACGATTTCATTCTCCAACTTCCCTATTTGCAAACTCTGTACTTGCAAAATAATAACCTCGCTGACGATGGCCTTCCGAAAGATCTATCAACCCTCTCATGTCTCCGGGAATTAAACCTCAGCGGGAACAAGTTTTTGAGAGTCCCGCAGCAGCTGTACGAGATGGCCGGGCTCCGATATGTCTACCTGGGGAATAACCTCATTACCGAAGTTCTTCCCGAAATCAAAGCCATGCAGAGGTAACAACACTATAATGAAAAAGAGCATTTATTTATTTATTTAGTTATTTATTTATTTTTTTACTTTAACCTGCAGTAACCCCTCATTTAGGCTAGTCAGTTTTGTTAGGGTTCATTAAGTAAATAGATAGATTACTTACCATTAGCTTAGGGGGGTTGGGTTAGTTAAGGCAATGGTAGATTAGTCTAAAGAATTGAATAATTTTGACTGAAACTGCAATTATAGCAAGAAAATGTCCTTCCATTGTCACAGTTGTACGAGTTACGAGATGGGGATATAAAACATTTTCCATGCTCTTCGAAAAATAAAGGAAAAGCATCACCATAGTGCCAGAAAAGTGTGAATTTAGAAATCAGAATGGCCTTTTCTCCATATTGTCACACACTTTATCATGTTCCCTTGTTAATCACATCATCCAGAGTATATATAGCATTTATATTACAATTTTTATCATTTATTTCATGCTGCTGCTCACTTGGATTAATATATTCAGCTTAGAGTTGGCATGCAGTGTTTCTGGCCTATGCATGATTTATTTTTAACCCTGTAATTCTTCACTCCTAATCATTGTATTTTTCTTATCCTGGCCTTGGCATACCTTACTTCCAACCTTTGCATACATCACTGCTAACCTTGTCATATTTCAGTCTTAACCTTGCATTCTTCACTTTTACCTTAGGCTTACTGTACTATACTTCATTCCCAACCCTGACAGATCATTCCTAACCGGCATATTTTGATCCAAACTTTGGCATAGCTGTGTAAATACTCATCATGATGTAGCTATTTTGATTCTAGTTAACCATGGTATAGCATTGTTTTTTCTTTTTTAAAATTGTTCTTAATGATCCAAACCTTGGCATAATAATAGTCAGTCAGTCCTGATTTAAAGTTTTTGTTATACTGTATGTGTCTTGTTGCTCAATTACTATTACTTGATGGAATAAAAGAACAATTGTTGCATTTGGAAAAGTTATATCATACCCCCCAACACACACCACACACACACACACACACACACACAAAATTACAAATATGGATAATGTCATCTACCTTAGCCAGATGCCTTAATCCAATATGGGGTGGCCACAAACAAATCACCTCCATGTCATCCTCTCCTCATTCCATTTGGCTGCCCTCCATCCAGTGCACACCCTTCTTTCATATGTCCTTCCAGTCCATCCCTGTATCTCATCCTCAGTCTCCCCCTCCACCTCACTTATACACTCTTCTAGTCAGTCTCTCATTCTTCATCCTCTCCACATGGCCATATAATAGGCTACTTCAGTTACTTTGTAGGGCAGTACGGTCATGGATTTCACCATTTTTATTAACTGATAAGTACATAACTGTCCCTTCTCCCCTTGGGGCTAAGATATGAATAAATGTGAATGTGTCATCCTGTCTCGGCTACATTCTTTCTTTGGGGGAAGCAGCTTAGGTATGTAGATAGACAGAAGTACTTTCTTTTCACAGATTGATGATAACTAGTGCAACTTCACCTAGCCTGTTTGGGTTTTGAGGTGAAAATTGCAGTCTCTGTGGGACAAGTAGTTATTCTAAAGGATATAAAGGTTAAATTGTAAGAGGAAATTATTCAGGAGATAAGTTATTTTATGTGACAAATACAGTGCACAGTATGTAAACACACACACACAAAATATATATATATATATATATACTGTATATATATACTGTCTTAACTCTTCCATCTCTGCCTGGCTGGATGTGAGCAAGCAATATACCAGTAGATGAAAGTATGACATGCTTCTACTTTATGATTGAGGGATTAAAAGTGCAAAAAATTAATTTGACCAAAAAGCATTGTTTTTTTAAATCATAAACATCTTAATGAAGGTGTTAAAGTACAGGTACAGTAATTCATGAGCAGCATGATAATTAATAGCCATATGATAGTGAAATACCCATAGCTTTAAGTGGAGTCGAACTTTAACTATGGTATATACCTCTGTTCTAACTATGGCCATCTCCAGTCCTAACCTTGGCACACTTGGCTCCTGACCTTGGCTTGGAATTAGCACTGGTGCCAGCTCTAGAACCAAGAAAGA
>JAGKTI010001364.1:27550-55769 GCA_018397915.1 Birgus latro | reverse complement strand
TTCAGTTTGATTTTCAAAACTACCATACTTTATATATTTTTTTTATTTTTATTTTTTTTTCAGTCTTTATCATCTCATCCCTATGTGTATTGTACTTTACGGCTATTAATTGTTCTCAGTCAAGATTTTCAATGACTGTATGGGTGCTTTTCAGATGGCGTTTTTTGATACTGTATTCATTGAAATTTTTCGTGTTTTTTTTTTGTTACTGTAGCCTGTTTTTTTTTTTTTTTTTTTTTTTTTTTAGGGTTTTTTTTTTTTTTTTTTTTTTTAGCTGTTTTAAGGAATTGATTTAATGTAAGATAGTGAACCCATAGATTAGACTAGCTTATTTTTAGGTTTGGATCACTGAGATTTGCCTACAGTACCAGTATTCAGAGACATGTGGCTAATATGATGAGTCTTTTGTCTTATAGAAAACTCCCCAGCTATATACTACAGTACTGGTATTTAATTTAATGTCAGTATATCAAAGAAATTCATCAGTAGTGCATAAGCTTGAAAGTATTGCTGGAGATGGATGCCTTCATGTGGTGGCATTGCTATTAGGCTACCAGGCAGCTTCAAAAGGAGGGTGGTGGACTGCAGGTGATGGGTGATTTCAGCAAACAGTTCACCGGGTTTATTTCTAGATAAGCATGGGACTACAACAAAAGAATTGAAAAGGAGAAGTGATCATATATGTACAATGACAGTTTGCAGTATTCCGTCTGGCTGATTAAACACCTCTTAAGAATAAAGTCTTGTAGCCACCCCACTGCTCTGGGTCCAAAAGTTGTGAGAGCACCATGTATAGTGATGTTTCCTTTTGGTTTCCCCTACCTTGACCTGTTGCAGTGGGGGCGACAGAGAATTTAAGTTATTGTGACCGTGGTAGTTGACAGGAGAATTGATTGCAACAAAATTGTTTAAAAGTGCACCTCCTTCCAGCAGCATATTCAGAAGAGACGTTACTTTGTTCATCATCATCATCATTATTTCTAATGTCTTGCTTCCTCCTTGGAATCCTATTAACTGTGGGTGGCCCTGCAAGAACCAGTTTCAAACAGCATGCATTTTCCATTAGCTGTATACAGTGATGTCTTCCAGGATGCCTTTTTTTTTTTTAAATTATTATTATTATTAATTTTTCATGCAACTGGTACCATTAACCAAAGGAAACTGGTTAATCAGCATTATAAGTGGCTGTGGAATTTCAGCAGACAACTTTTTTGTAATTTACTGTGGTTGGAATGCCCGTCAGAGTGATGGCCTTGCATAGGTAAAGTATGTATAAAGGGTGATGGAAGGTTTTTTAATGATTTAATGCCATCAAGGGGGGGTAGACTGGACCATTCATGTACTGTACTGTACTGAATCAAAGGGGATAACTTGAGGCCAACTGTTATCTGTTACCGGTACCATTACTTAGAGAGAGAGAGAGAGACGCTACTCACCACGACATCCTATGCATTGTCATCACCTACCAAAACCTTTGTCGTTATCCCAGTCACTCGTTATCCTTCCATACGTAAATAATATGCAGGATGTTACCCAAGAATTCTCTCTTCTTGTACCGCGTATGTGTATGTGTAGCCTATGATTAATGTTACATCAGTGGGTGGGAATGATTTTGCTTTCGAAGTGAATACCGTAAACAGTTCCCCTGGTTAGCGTCATCTCTTGTATTACAACTTGGGATTTTTTGTATGCTGTGTATTTCTCTTCCTGTATTCTTGTATTCTTGTATTGTGCTCTCTTACTGACTGGTGAGGTGGGTTCCATAAATAGTTACAGTGGTGTTTTCTGTATGCTGTGTGGATCTGTTTCTGTATTCATGTATTGTGTTTGTCTGGTCATGTTGGTTCCATAATAATGCACTCTCTCTCTCTCTCTTTCTCTCTCTCTGTACCATTAATATATATAGATAGATAGATTATGTGTATGTATATATGACAGCTATTTACGGTATACACCGGTATAATACATACGGTACCTGTATATGAGTTAATCTTGTTAAGAGTTAGTTAAATGGTTTTGTAGTTAGACTTGCCTGAAAATGAATACTTTACTATTTCTTCAAGCAGAGCTCAGGTTAGATTTGCAGTACCTGGTAGCTAGTTACCAATATAGGCATATAGGCTAATATAAATTTTGTAGGAACCCACTTTGTTTATTTATTTATGTTTTTTATTATTCATTTTTTTATCCTTATTTATTTATTTATTTATTTGTTTGTTATATTTTTCATTTCTTATCCTACTCTTAACCATAAATTAGTGTCATGCATTGGTAGTGTACAGTTGTCCCCCATGTTCTAACTTTCAGAGTTAGGCTATGGACCTTTAGAGATAGCCTACAAACTTTTTAAAAAAGCATTTATTGACTTTTTTTTCAGTGATACAGTAGTAAATATACATTACAGTACCGTATTCAGTACTTAAGATTTAATGACAGTGACAGTGCTGACTAAATTTCCTTGCAGCAGTGGTAGTTACAGTAATTATTTCAGTTTCCCCCTTTGTTCACCAGTGATTTGTATAATTGAATTTCACCTTACAAACCAACTCTCAGAAACAGTCGTTTGTAATTAGGGAGCCAGTGATAAGATTAATGCCATAAACTCTGGTGTTGATAGTCTACAGGTGCTGCATCTTGGTGGCAACCAGCTGGAGACTGTGCCTGATGAGTTAGGGGAGTTGCACCAGCTGGGGGCACTTGTACTGTGTGATAACCGCCTGCGTTACCTTCCCCGCGCCATCTCCAGCCTCACACGCCTACGCTCACTCCTCCTACACAAGAATAACCTCTGCTGTCTCCCCGTTGGCATTGTGAAGCTTAGGGGACTTATGGAGGTAGGTCTGTTGTTGGATGGAATAAAAACTATCAGAAATATTCATAATCACTGGGAACCAACTTATAACCAAATGTATTTATTACAGTATTAATCTTTAATTTACAGAGGGTATTAGTAATTGTGTAGCTAAGGGAGAAGCATTTAATTTTAGATCATTGTACTTTACATAGAACTGTGTGGTGTACATTTGCTCTACTACGTATGAACTTAATTAGAACCAAGAGTGTTTGTATCTCAATAAGAGTTCGTAGTCAGAATTCACTGAGACCAAATATGAATAAATAATTGTTGAGCATTACTAATACATGTGGAAGCTGAAATACTGTTGGTGTACCAGTTGTTATAAGTACCATTAGTTAAAGTATTCAGTGCAGTACCAGTATCATATAGATGTACCATAACACACACACACACACACACACACACAAGAAAAAAAAAATGTACCAGTATCCAAACTTTCTTAACTATTGTAGGGAGTAACTGTATTTCAATTCTACTCTCCCTGCAGCTCAGTTTGCGTGATAACCCTCTGGTAACACGATTCGTCAACTCGTGTGCACGTGAACTCATGTACAATCCCCCCTCCCTCCTTGAACTGGCAGCTCGGGTCATCAAGCTCAAACGGGTAGCGTACACCTCCTGTGACCTACCTCACACTCTAGTTACGTACTTGAGTAATGGCCAAAGATGTGTTAATCCAAAATGTAAAGGTGAGTTGTCTGTGTTTTGTACATTGTGTTTAGACAGTTATAGACATTAGTTATGGGGTCATTTTTGTTCAATGATGTAGAGAAACACAAATTTGAAAGAAACCAGTATTCTCCCTTGACACACTGGCATAAGGGTAACCAGTTAGTTGTTATTTAGACATCCTTCAGCTCCCTGTCCATCCCATGAAAGGAGGATGGTGAATTGCAGAAAGGCAGCATCAGTCTGCAGCCCACTAGATTGGCATTCCAAATGAGCCTGGGGCCACAGCAGCTGCATCCCTCCTCTATAGGGAGTCCTCATTATAAGCCAAAGATTAGTCATAAAGTAGCACAGTTCTCTCCATTTGCTTTATTATGTGGTGTGTAAACTGAGAGAAACTGTTCCTTTATTAATTCCTTAACCCTTTAACCCCTTCGTTACTGGACCCCCCCCGACTCTCGGCCGCTCCCCGCTCCTCCCTCAAACCAGATTTCCCATTCACTTCGCTTGTAATCTTCGTCTGAGTCAGACTGAGTCTCATTGTCATCTGACCCCTCCAGTTCACTATCCCATTCCATTTCCACATCACTTTCACTGTCAGACGATGCCATGGCAATCCTGCGTATCTCCTGTCATGAGGTAATGGGGTAACTGTCCTGCAAGCACGTCTTTCCCTCCCTCCCTCCCCCCACCCGCGGGTACAGCAACGCCGGACTCGTTGCTAGGCAACCATGAGGTGATACCAACAATCACATTTATTCTATATTATATCACATTATATAGGTATATATATATATAACAAAATCAAAATATATATTATACAATATGCCCCCAAACAAATTGAGCTCATTGGCATAAATCTATGACACATGCCAGAGCCATGACAGGGGTGCATGACGTCATAGCGGGTTGCCATTCTGTCACAACACGTGGCATCATTATTTCAGCCCAAACCAAGTATTTAGCTCTCCTGCATGTCCCTATCTATCTCATGTATATGCCCGTATACATGAATGAATTCGGTTTCTCAGCCGAACTTTTTTTTATGTATGCAGGAGTGTACATATGTGGATTTTGGTAATGAAGAGGTTAAGTGAAACTGTGCTCTGTTCACTTTTAACTGGGCATAAAATTGCCATAGCACTACCTTCATTGCTTTGCTGTAATGAGAGTAACACTAAAATATGGTGATGGTCATGAAGAAGTGCTGTGCAAAGGATGTAGAACTGTAGTATATTCTGCCTCTGAAGTACGGGAAAAAAGTTGCAGAAGGACAAAAAACACTTCCTAGTTAAAACAAATGAACTGTAAAACTGCAGGAAGTCACAGCTGTATCCTGATTATGTTTACAATTTTTCCAGGTATGTACTTCACATCGTGTGTGGAACACATTAAGTTTGTTGACTTCTGTGGGATGTACCGTGTGCCGCTGATGCACTACCTGTGCTCTTCACGCTGTTCCTCCAAGACCCCAGACTACTACCGTGCCACCTCAGAGTCGGAGAGCGAGGAGGACGAACCACCCGCAGCCAGATTGAAGCGTGTCCTCCTGGGGTAACCACTTCTCGGATGGTTCTGTAGTCTTGTTTATTCTTCTTCCCGTAGGGTAGCCACTTCTTGGATGGTAATGATTTTTTCCCCTCTCTCTCTAGGCTAACCACTACTTGGACAAGACTGTGTTCAGGTTGACTTCAGACATTTTGTAATACCTCTTCCCATAGAAATTTATACTGCATATTATAACTGTTTCGGAGGTTTAGGGTTGGGTGATCTTAGGTGGTTTGGCTCACCCAGAATACATATTCTACCCTCTCACCTCCATTCTCCTCATTACATGGCCCCTCCCATGCTTCTCCTTTTATGGGATAGGGAGTTGTACAACTGGGCAGTGGAGGAGTTTGGTTTTATCATTGCCACCACATGAAGGCATCCCTCTCCAACAGCCATTGAGGAGTAATACAGTATGCAGACAAAGGCGCTAAGGAAGAGATGTTATGGAATATTCTAAGCCACGTAGAATACAACCTGTAGTCATTTTTATCGTTTATGTACTTTCCTGGTGAGAATTGTATTAACTAACTTAATTAAGCCTGTAGAATACTTTGATATGCTTTAAGCTGCTGTAATCAAATGTGAAAGGAATTAGTGGATGTACAGTCATTATAGAATTTATGTATTTATGCCAAGACCAGGTACAGGTATTCAGATTTTGGTGGGAAACATATCTTTTGCTAAGTCAACTGAAAGTTAACTCCTTCAGTATGATATATATAAAGTACTCTCTCTCTCTCTACTTTATATGTATATATATTATATAAACAGTTTATTGTGGCAAAATCACTTCATCCCCTTGTGGGGATAAAATTTGGAATATTTTCCGTAGTGCTTCCTCATATAACTGATAATACACTGAGTGTATATGAAAGTTTGACTCACATTAAATTACACAGAGAAATTTCCCGAGTGTAGATTTTGGTAGATTTTTTTTTTTTTTTTAAAACAGTTTTGTATATTTTGTTTTCCGGTTATCTTTTTCCTAATAACATTAATTTTTGTAGCTGATGTTAAATACTCTGCTTATCTACACCTATATATTTTTTGCTCTTCAGACCATGACTTATCCTGGTTATATTTGCTGTGTATTAGTGATGGCATTGTTTTGTATGAAGAAATTTGATCTTTAATAGTTATGTATTTAGAGTTTCTGAAGGTACAGTAGTGTGTCCATAAGTATCTGAGGGTACAATAGTGTGTCCTTAAGTATCTGAGGGTACAGTAATGTGCCCGTAAGTAGCTGAGGGTACAGTAATGTGTCCTTAAGTAGCTGAGGGTACAGTGGTGTGTTCTTAAGTATCTAAGGGTACAGTAATGTTCATTAATGTTTTCTTAAATATCCACACCCTCATAAGGTTTCTTCAGTGACATATACAGACTCTCTTACAGACACAGCCACTAAGATACGATTTTTACACACACACCTCACCCACCATTCCAAAAGCCTTCCACACCTATAACCCTACGTAAAAGTATTGGGTAGAGGTGGATCACTTCCCCAGAGACAGAAGGTGTTCCTCGTCCCCTATGGATCACTTGTCATTCATAACCCTTCACGAAAAGCCTTCAGCCCATGAAAGGTGTGTGAAAACTGCATGCTACAATTTACACTTACAGTACATATATATAGCAATAAGTAGAATATATTACTTAAGGATAATGTACAGTATGTAGAAAGTATATCAGATTTTATACAGAAAGTTATAGAAATTTTATACAGAAGGATACAGGAATTTAATATAGGTTATAGGCCTATTGGAAGTGTTTGATGTAGGTAGGAAATGTACGATGTTATCTTGAATGTGGTGATGTCCTGTTTATTTGAGAGAGGGTGGTCCACATATAACACTTCTCGTACACCACGCTGGTCAGTTTTTTCCTGTGTTGTGGGGACAGCTCAGTGTTATCAGTTTCTTTGCTGCATCATTTATTCATTTCCCACATCCACTTCCACACCCATGCCCACACCAGCAGACTGAGCCACTCCCACAGCACCTAATGGAAGCTAAGTTTCTAGTGGAGTGCCATTACTGGACCACCATTCCACCCTGTACAGTATGTGTCACTTCAGGATTATTATATGCAGTTCAGGGGAGAGCTCTTTTAGTTAAGGCTGTATCAGTGAAAAGCTGCTTCGAATCTGAATAAAATTGTTTGCTAATATGTACCCCTTTGCTCTGAGGACATATTTTTTTTATTTGTCTTGCTCTGTCCATACGATTTTATTATATTTTATCATTTTTCAAAGAAACGCAAAATAGTGAAATAGGATTTGTAAAGTCTGTATCCAACCTCTTTTGTTTGAAGTCTCTATTAAGCCATATACATTTGTCTGGAGATAGCAAGATTAAAATAGAAAATACATTACTGGATTGAAGGGGTAAAGAATGAAAAGATAAAATGTCATTATTATTTTGTAGGGATATTAAATGTGATGAGTTTTAACAGTTATTGATGGTGAATTGGAACAGGTCATTAAAAAAAAAAAAAAAAGCTCACCTAATGCCAACAAGGTACAATATTATACATGTATCATAGTTATACTGTATGATATAACTATGCAGAGTTTAGAACTTATTACAGTAGTTGAGTATACTGTGTGATAGATGTGTGGAGAATGTAAAACTTGTATAATCGTAAATCATCATCATCATAAATCATCATCTTATCTTTCAGTTTCCTGTTATTTCAAAAGGACTAAATAGAACTGAGAATAGGGGAAAGAAATCAGCATGGTCTGAGAGGAATTAGTGCCATACATGCAGTTACTTATCACTGTAACCTTTTGAAATGGTAGATATATATTTCCTCATTTGAGGTGTTCAGTGAAGAGTCCCCTCAGTGTGAAAGTTATGTGCCAGTTTGTGTGTTGAATCATTTGTAAGGAAGTGGATGAATTTTTGTTTATGGGAGTGATAAAGCAGTTTCATGATAACTTGCCTCCTCTTCATATATAAATAGGGAGGGAATGTAAGTATTTAGTGTATACATGGTAAAGATAACACTAGAAAAATAAAGTCAGCTGAGGATGACCCTTATTTGATAAATGAATATGAAGCTATGTACTTTAACTCTGTAAAGGAATATGTCATTTAGGTATTTTGTTCTGGGTTTTGCTAGATAGATTTATTAGGATGAGGGAGACCCTTTCTTAAACCTCTTCACAGTGAGAGGCTGGATCTGAGGTGAATTAAATTAACTAATACGAGTTCAAAGGAGAAGAACATTGTCATCGTACAGAATGCATTACCCGGGATAGTTTCTGACTACGTCTCTGTGTTGGAAATCATCTTGGCAGAAACAGAGATATGACATTGCTATACAAAACAGGCTGAGATTTTACCTTGGCATTTCCAGAAAAGTTAGAATTAGACCATTAAGTCTTTGTGCAGCCTTGGTAATATAATGCAGTACTGATACTTCGCCTACTTCACTGTTAAACCACTTGCATCAGATGAATCCACGTAGTCCTGATGACATTTGATATTGTATTGTATCTCTACTTTTATGCCACTGTTATTGTGTTCATTATATTTCTCTTACTCTTTTCTGTTGCAGGTAGTATTATGAACCCTTTTTTAAGTTAAAGTATATGAGTCCTGTCATTCTGTACTGAAGTGATATACTCATTCACGTGACAATTTGATCACTGATGCAGGTGGGTGAGTTATATTCTGCTAAATGTTCAGTAGTAGTTAGTGAGAGACCAACGAGGAGAGTGTATGGAAGTGAGGTGGAAAGGGGTGAAAGGGAGGGCGAGGATGAGATGGAGGGATGGAATGGAGAGCTATATGAGAGAGGGGAGTGTGAGCTGGGAGCAAGGCAGTGAATGGCGTTGGACAGGGTGACATGAAGGCGATTTGTTTGTGGTCACCCCATATGAGATTGAGGCGTCTGGCAATAGGTAGATAGATAGTTTAGTTTTTATATTGGTTATGTTAAACTGTACTGCATTGTGTGGGAAATCCTACTTTCTTTAGCCATTGTACCAGCTGACACACACTGTCTACTTGGTATGTGCAGGTTAGCATTAGTTTCCAATCTCATTTATATACAGTATTTGGTGGTCATGATAAGTGTGATTTGAGTATGACTGTAGTTACTGTTGTAGGTACTAGATGTTAACTATTGACCAATTAAGGTACTACTGGTACAATCTTATTAACTAATCACACAGTCATCACTCCTAGGCAGGATGCATTCAGCCACAAATGCAGTCACTTGATGGTCTTTTTTTCTGAGCAACTGCACATAGAGTCAAAGTCCAAGCAGAAACTCTAACATTGTTACAGAACTTATTACGCATCTCAAATTTCTTTTTCTCCCAACAGTTTTATACAACTGTTGGGAAGTAATTAGCTGGTTTTGGCACTTAGTTTAGCACTCAGTCCATAGAAAACATCCGCTATAATCTGGCTAACCCCAGTACAGGGCTACCTGAAGGGGAAACATGCGTGATTTTTGTGTATGTTGTGTATGTAGATATAGATTTTATAATATGGCATTTGAAATGCCTGTTTGCTTTGTGCCTGCTACCTTGCAATATGTTAGTATCCCTGTGATAAGTTTAATGGCAAACATATTAAGATTAATTTAGGTTAATATTAGTGTTCATGTATAATTATTTAGATGAATTTAGGTATATATTAGATTGTGTTCGTATATTGTTATTTAGATGAATGGAATATGATTGATTGTATTCATATATTGTTATTTAGGTAAATTTAGATTTATGGAGGCGGATCATGTTATACGACCATCCGCTATACGAAAAACTGGTGGTATGAGAATGGGCAGCCTACACCCGAATTCGGTGACGCATGCAGGGTCAGTCCATATTTTCCCCACAAGTTGTGTGCTCAGTTATACAAGTTTCGCTGTCTTTTTTTTTCGATCCATTACACAAGTATTCATCATCTGAGCCGTCCCCCATTAACTTATCCCACTAACGGGACTCACCTGTATTGATTGGGTTCATGTATTGTTAATTAGGTTGAAAACTCAGTTAAACATTTAGCCAAAACCCAAGCTGAGACACACATTATTACAGATCTTATTATGCATTATAGATTTCTCTTCTCCCAACAGTATCCAGCAGCTGTTGGGAAGTACGTAGCTGGTTTTGGCGTTTGGTTTAGTATCCCATTGAAATAGAATAATAAATAATAAATAAAAATTGTGTCTGCTACCTAGCAGCCGTGGCTCAGTGGGTTAGAGCGCTCCGCTCTGGCCGTAGGGTCGGAGGATCGAATCCACCCAAGGGTCATTGGTAGACATCAGGAAGGGCATCCGGTCATAAAATGCTACACGCTCCAATCCAAAAAGGCCGACGCATGCAAGCATGTTGCAGCCTCAAAAACTAAATGAAACAAGCAGCTGTACCATGACCAAATAATAAAGAAAAATGACAAGCAACTGTACCATGACCAACCTCGTTGTGATTTTTTTTAGAGGAAATGTGGTGCCATATGATTTTTTTGTTTTTTCTCCATCTGTTCTTCAGCCTTCATAAATTCTCTGTTTCGTCCCAGAGAGGAAAAAAAAAAATCATCCAAATGAAACCTGCTTCATCTTAAGTTGTTTTTGTGACACCTTTGTGCTAGAACCATTTAGTCATCTTTCAAGTCATTAACTCTCCATGCTGCTCTATCTCTGGCAGCCTCCCTGTTCAGTCCCTTTTCCTTGATGTCACATTCTGTGACCTCATTCCTGGTCTTTTTCTGTCAGCCTCTTGCAGCCCTACCCTCAGTGTTCACACTTCTCACTTTCTGCACCCAATTGTCATTCCCCATCCTCTCCACTTTCCCAAACCAATTTACCCCTCCTCATCACATCAATACACTCTGGTCCCCTCCTTCCACTCAACTCTTCCATCGTAAACCTAGCTCCCTCAGGCCTCGCATTCAAGGACACTGCACATCCACCTAATCATTGTCATTTCTGTAGTTTGAGCCTGCGAATATCGTCTTCCATTACTGCCCAAGTCTCTACCATACAGCACTACACTCCTAACACATGCAGCATAGAAAGATCCCTTAGCATGGAGAGAGAGCCCTATCAGTGTCAGGAGAGGCAACAGCTTATTAAGATTATATTTTTTATATACACATGACTTAGGAGGGTAATAAAAAGAAGTATGAGCTGTGGACAGGCTTTATTTGTGATTGGTTTTACCATTGAGCCTCGTATTGAAATTTATTGGCTGAACTGCTCAGGAATAGAGTATTTCTTTGGCAGCTTTGCGATAATTTTTCTTCACATTAATTTTAACATTAGCAGTATAGGGGTTCTGTTACTTTAAGAATATTTGTGCGATATTATTGGAAAATTCCCTTCATTTCATTTCGTTTTGAGAGAGAGAGAATTATATATGTCAGCCTTGTTCACCTTATGGAGGCTGTCCATATTTCGAGATCTCTGCCAGCATCTAAGGTCTGTCCCATAATCTTGATGTCATTTTTATAGAACTTCATCCCAAGTCTTATAAGATCTTCCTTTTGGTCCCCTGCCCACCACATTCAGACATATCTTTTCACTCAGTTTTCATCATCCTTTCTCTCCGCATGTCCAGACCACCATTGTCTCCTGCTGTGCATCACATCAACAGTGCATTTGGTTCCAAGCTAACCTCCGAGCTGTTCATTTACAGTTCTTCTAATTGCAACTTTGTCATTAAGGAAATCATACACAGCACTCATCCATCTAGCCATCCTTGTCTCTGTATACCAGTACGCAAGCCTACAGATATCATCATCCTTTACTGTCCAATTTTCCCTTCGTGTAAACTCTGCTCATGGGTGAGTGACTGACTACCCTAACTGTAGTCATCATCCTTTACTGTCCAGTTTTCCCCTCATGTAAACTCTGCTCAGGGTTGAGTGACTGACCACCTTCACTGTAACCCCCGTCATCCCACTGATTGTTTATTCTTGCTGCCTCCAGGTAATTTAATTCAGTTTAGATGATACTTTGAAGTGGAACATTAAAATACAGCCTTCATTGATCCATTCAGTTGAAGAATTCTTTATTGAGCTAAGTAATTGTCTGTAGGTAACAAGAATATAATAAAAAATACATCATCCAAGTGAATGGGTTAAATGTGTGGACTGATTAGCCTAGCCCTGGGCCCCTGCACACTGGATAAAAATGGTTAGTAAGGGATTGGATGATGAATGGATATAAAGGGAAAGTTTTGCTTACTTCAACCTGACCAAAAATTGCCAGCTTTCCATCTTGGGTGCGTTGCTGTGACAAGAAATTTAGAATATAATTTAGTCACAAAGAAATGGTAGGGAAGGTTGTAGGGCCATAGTATTGTCTCTTTCTGCCTCTGTGATGAGGGAAATAGGCTGCAAAAGAACAGAAATTAGGCCAGTGTAGGGTGGATGAACTAAAGTGTGAGATGCAGCTATTTTTTCCACAAGTATAGTAGATCTTAGCAGTTTACAGAGTTTTCATGGTGATCTGGTGATGGGCATTTATAGTTAGGGAATGCCTTGTGTTAACATGATATGGTTCAGATCCAAGGGGTGATGGTCGGGGGTTTATGATATGGTTGAGATCCAAGAAGTGATGGTAGGGGGTTTGTGGGTCTTGTGTTATGGCTGAGATCCAAGAGGTGATGGTGGGAGGTTTATGGAAGGTCTTGTGTTATGGTAAAGATCCAAAGGGTGATGTTGGGTAGGATGATATATTATGCAAACATTGACAGGAATGTATTGTAGGGTTTTCTCTTATGGCTTAAATGATCTGCATTATTATAGCCTAGCCATGGATAATTCAGGACTAGAGCAAGGTAAAATGAGACTGGTTGTTGTCTGGTGATTGTCCTCAGTTATATATTTGAAGTTACATTTATTGTATCTTTTTTTTTTTTTTTATGCAAGGAAGAAGGAACCAAAGGCCACAGGCCTGCATACTGTTCCTTCCAAGAAAAAGCAAAAACAGTACAAAAGAGAGCCAAATTCAAGATCCGTTCAATTTGAGATGCCTGGACACACTGCGTTTGAAAGACTGGAGATCATAGGAAGTAGGAAATACAGACAGAGGAAGACAGTTCCAGAGTTGACCAGTTGCATAAATGTTTGTGGTAAACCTTTGTTACCTGTTTACATACCTTACTATGGCTCCCAGGCATCACATATTGTACCGTCTTCTGCCGTAGCTGGTAATGCATGTAAAGAACTGGGTTTATTCTAAAATGATATGGTCAGGTCATCTGGTTTCATGTCAAGTTTTGTACTTTGAGCTTGGTTTCGAGTGTTACAGGAAAGTAAAATGCATATAAAGGCATTTTCATTTTTATTTTATGTAAAGCAAGGCTTGCGGTGGTTTCTGACTGACTTTCCTTACATAGCATAAAGAATTGGGAGTCCATTAGAGATATTTGCTGCTTTGTGGACTTACAGCAGTTTCCTGAACCTAACTCCACAGAAATTGATGGTCTACTATGTTGTGCTGTGTTCAGAATGTTACTTGGCACTTGAGAGTTTTTGTCATCAGCAAGTCATGTTTGAGGGATGGCAGTGCAGTAAGTGGTCTATTAAACATTTAGAATTTCATATAAAATGTACCTCTATGCAAACATGTGTCTTCTTGTATAGAAAGTACTCAGCTAATTGTAATTCTTGATACTGTACAGGTATATCTTTTATTGAGCACGTTGCACAGCGTTAATAATACAGTAGCTACATTACTGTGTTGATAGGATTCATTTTTACATGCTTTTGTTTGTTGGCTTATAGCACAGTGTATAGGCAGCTGATATATAGTACTTGATATCTTGAATTTTGAATTTTGTATGCAGCTTAATAAATCAAATATATTTAAGTGTCATGTATTTTCACCTTTATTGGCTGCATTGAGTGGTAGGTGGTGGCAGCCATCATTCACTCATTTGATGTATTGCAGCCTACCTCTTCCTTCACCTTTATCATTCTCATACTGTGTCTGTCCTGCTCTCTTCCTATTTCTCTCATCTTTCCTGTCACTTTTTGTTACTCCTCTTTCCTTCTCAGGTGGGTTTTACATTGAGTGACAAGCCTAATGGTTTCCTGTAAGCCAGGAAACCATTTACAGTGCTGAGTGGTGACCATATAACCAACCCATATGTGTTCCCTACGTGTCAGCAAGTGCGTTGGTGGAGTGTTAGTGCCCCTCCCTGTAAAACAACCAACTCAAAGACAGTTTGCCACCCTTTACTGGATTATGGCATCTGGCCATAGATAGACAGATAGATTAACTAGTGTCATCCTCAGTATCTTGTTTGTCTGCAGTACTGTGGTGATTTGGTACCCCTCCCTCTGTATTCATTATCATCATCATCATCATTTCAGTCTCTCTCTCTCTCTCTCTCTCTCTCTTTTTTTTCACCCAAGGCTGGGGTGAGGTATACTCCATATTCAGCTTCCTTTTTTCTTGTGTGTCAAACTCTTGGGATACAGTTGATGGTCCATTCCACAAGGCTCCACTGTTTGCCTATTTGCCACACACCTTCACATGTCACCATGCCAACACTAATACCTGCCTTCTATATTTACATACCAAGGCTGTCTCATTGAGGATTGATGTGATGGTATTAAGGGTGTTTTTATATGTTGGTGGATAGTTTGATTAAGAAATATCTGTTTCAAGGGCTTTCAAATTAAGTGTTCCCCTCTACAGTCAATTCAGACTTCTCCTATCACTAGACCACCACCTTCTCCACCTACCAATACCTTAAGTGATGTTTACTGCCCCCAAATTTTAAGTAACGTTGAAGTTATGATGATCTTACAAGCTCCCAAGTAACATTGAAATTGTGATGATCTTATAAGCTCCCAAGTAACGTTGAAAGCGTGATGATCTTATAAGCTTCCATCCAGTCAACAGAATGTGCAACAGAACATGAGAAAATCACGCAGTCATTGTCATCATCATCATCATCATCTTATCATCATCATCTTAGCCTTGTTTCCCACTACTGTCTACTGCTGTATATATTGTAAATGGGAATTTGGAAACAGGAGTAGGAGATATATCATCAGGGTGGCCACTAAAAGGAGCCATGCATTCAGTCACTCTTTAGACCAAATAAATATTGATAAAAAGTTAAATTTCTCTCTGTCTCTTTCTCTCTCTCTCACCCCAGATAAAAGTCACCAAGCAAATGTCAGGCAGGGCACATCCTATCTATCTATCCTGTTCATGACATTTTCCTGACCTTTCATGGCATAAAATGAGGGTCGGTCCTGTGAGAAGCCTGTGTTTTTCGAATTAACTATTTCACCACAATTGTGTCCATTGTATTATCTGCCTTCACTGCAATTGTGTCCCTTGTATTTTCTGCTTTCACTGCTATTATGTCCATTTTATTTTCTGCTTTCACTGCAATTATGTCCATTTNTCTTTTTCAAAGGCGAATGAAATTTCTTGAAGGTAGTGTGATATGAGCATGAATCACATAATCATATTGAAGTAGTTACCTCATAAGCAGCATGAAATTAGGCAGTAGCAAGAATAAATTGAAAGAGATTTAACTGTTGAAAGGACTGACAAATAAGCTGCTATTCTAAAGTTTTCATTTTGGTGTGTCTGTCATAAGTTGAATATTTATAGTAGTCTAGTGATAGTAATGTTTGTTTTGGCTTTTCAGTTGTTTTATTTTATTTTTATTTTTTAAAATCAGATGATACACTTAGAATTTTGGTGGTAGGTGGCACTCATCATCCACTCACTTGATGTTGTGCTGTCTCATCTTCCTTCATGCTTATCATTCTGTTTCTGTCTGCCCTTTTATTGTTCTTCTTTCCGCTTAGGTGTTGCAACACTGAGTGACAAGCCTAAAGGCCATTTCAAACTGGATGCGATGCTAGTTACGCAGGAGATGGGAAGTGACGTGGCTTGCGATTGCTTGTTTTGTTTTGAGTGTGGCCGTTCAGATTGGATGCAGAGCTATGTAATGGTCACATGTAACCACATAACCGAATAATGGGATGTGGAGCCTACTGTGATGCTCCTGTTGACTGTGTGGAAAAATGCAAATGCGGTGTCCATCCAGGAACCAAACCATATTCTTCCCCAAACCTTGCTGTTGTGAGGCATTGTCTACCACATGGGAACCGGTTCACTGCGCGGGACAGTGCTGCAGGGATGGTTGCTTGCCTGTGGTTGATGGGTCTGCTTGTCCAGAAGGTTAGTCATCATCAACAACTCAGTGCTGCAGGGATGGTTGCTTGCCTGTGGTTGATGGGTCTGCTTGTCCAGAAGGTTAGTCATCATCAATAACTCAGAATTTTCAGTTTTCACAGTCTCATTTCTTGCTTGTATGGTTCCTACAATTTTCTTTTTTTAATATTTGTACTGTATATATTTTTTTTCCCAAAATCCCTTTCTGTGATTAAGCATCTCTATTCTATGACTTTTTCATGCAGTACTTTCTCTTTCACAAAATTTTTTCAGTTTTGTAATTCCACAGCAGTATACTGTAGAATATTGTATTTCTCTCTCTCTTTCACCCTTTTTTCAAAGACTTCTTTCACCCTTTTTTATTATTTCACTGAGCTATTTGTATCCATTTTTTAACAGACCCTTTTGCCTTTGCACTTCCTCAGCTAGAAATATTGGTGGTCAGTCTTGTAAAGCCTCACTTCATTTTCATGTAAGTGCTGTCAGTCTTGGGTCCCATCAACGCATCAGCATCCTCATAGATTATCTCCTGTTGGATGGCAGGCGGGTGGATGACCTCGTAGATGTTACCAGTGGTAGGCACAGGGGGTAGTGGATTGGAGGGACGGCAGGAGGCTGAGATAATGGATTGCCGGCAAGATGAGAGCCCCGAGTTTTGGCAGGAAGGTAGGAGGTGTGATAGTCGATTAGAGGGTGGGAGATCTGATTGTAGGAAGGAGGCAGGGACATCTGACTGTTGGCAAGAGGGTTGCTGATCTGATGAGGGTTTCAGAGAGGATAGTCGCTCCCGCCCAGGTGTATAGGAAGCAAAGGAGGAGGAAGTGAGGCCAGAGTCTTGTCGGCTGAGGCACTGTGAGTGGGGCGTCTCATTGATGTAGCCTTCATTTTCCTCCTGTGCCCGTTCCTTCCCGAGCAAGTCACCCAGGGAGATCAAGGGCAGGGCTTTGGCCAGGTTAGGCCGCCACATGGCTGCTGTACCCAAAACTAACCCAGCTATGAGGCCAACTGCTGTCATTATAATCAGCCAGTACCAGGGGAACCCTTTGAAGATTGGTTGGGAAGCAGCTTCAACACTCTGTTGAGGTTTGAGTGCCAGGAGTGGAAGGATAGTGGTGTTAGCACCAGTTGTGGACAGTTCCAGGTGTATGATGGTTTCCTTGTCTAGGGTGAAATGGTCCAGGATAAGAGTAGCATCTGGACCAAGTACCAGGGAGGAGTGTGACCCACGTTGCGCTACTACATTGGTTAGGATTAGTGTCCCTCCATGCTCCACTCTCAATGCCCCTTCATTCATCACACCAACACTGATGTCATTTAGAGCCACATGCACCCCAGCTACTCGCACTGCCCCACCCTCAAGCACTCCCATTCTTGCCTTACTGATTGCAAAGCTGTGTTCTTCACTCTGCCCTGAGATGGTTAGTCCAGTCCGAGCTATCCGATTCAGCTCCACATTCTTCCATAGCATCTCCTCTTCAATCTCCAGCCTATGTATTGCCCAGATCTTGCTGTCCTCAAGTTTCACCTGTTTTGCCATAATGTCTAGTCTGGTTATACTGGATCGCCGCACGTCCAGCCTCCCGATCTCCCCACTTACCTCTTGCACTTGGCTTAGTTGCAAGTCAGCCTTCTCAAACTTCCCCCTTACCCAGAGGACCTTTGATTGTGTGACTGTAATATTCCTTCCACACTGACCCTTCTCCACAAGTCCTCCAGTAGCACTGTTTGAAGAATCTGCAACTCCTGAACCTCCTCTGCTGTCAGGTTGCTCCTTGCCTGATGAAGAAACAGCAGAAGTGATATTATACTGTACAGTCAGTTTTCACTGTAAATCAGGGAACTGTTATAGCTTATGTTGTATTGTTATGCTCTGTGTTTCAGAGGCAACTTCTCGCTTCTTAAACCACAGATGAAAGCCTTGGGTTCTCTAATTCAGGACTGGGCAAGAACATATAACAAAGGAACAGGGTATAAACACAGGCTAACCAGTTTTACACGCATATTACCTTATATCGACTTACAGTATCAGACAGCACATGTGGCACTTACAAACACTTATGGCACATTATAAGGGCAACACACAGAAAATAGCATCAATACACTTAAGGGGTTACAAATCTCACAATCACTGAATGTCTCTGTCGAGGCGACACACAATTTGAGTTCACAAACACTTAGCCTCGATATGGGTTAGCACACAAGTCCATGGGGAAGAGTTAACACTTGGGACTCTGAACCTTCATATGGGGGAACGTAAAAGCAATCACAATTTCACTAGGGGAAGAGGTAACCTTAGGAGTGCGGAACCTCGGGCTAAGGAAGATGTACAGTTTAACATTAGTCCACTGGGGAGATCGGTTTTAGAGGAAATGGTAATTGAATTTATTTATATTGATTCAACTTCACTAGAGGGACTGGAGATCACAATCGTGTATATTAACGCAAGGAGGTATACAATTTGATACAAATGTACTGAGTCTTTGTTTCCGGTTGATACACAGTTAGAACAAGTTTACACAGGGGGGCAGGGGTTTACACTGGGAGGTTCAGAAGATAGTTCTATTAACACTCAAGGGTAACCCACAGTCTGTAGTAGCTCATATAGGGAGGTTTAGGTGGCGGCCAGGTGTAGGTGGGAGGACGTTGAGGGTGTGCTCTCGGGCTACGTGGTGAGTCGTCCGACCTGGGCAGTATGGTGGGGGGCCCTCTCGAGCCTCTCCTAGTGGGGCCCTCGGGAGTGGGGTGGCCATCAGGGCTGGGGCCAAACAAGGCAAGGAAGCGGGCGGCTCGGCGTTGGAGGTGGTGGGCATCCTGTAGGTGGCCTTGGGCTGCATCAGGCCTGGGGTCGGTGGCGTGCCCTTTGGTGGCTGGGGGCTGCGGTCTTGCAGGGGTGGGGATGCCAACAGGTGTCGTCTGCAGCCACTCAGTCCTGGGGAGTTCGTCAGCGTCTGGGGACATGGATGGGACGGGTGCATTGACAGGATGCCCACGACAGGTCCGCTCCAGACGTCCTGCCACTGCGACCCTGTAGGGGAGCAGTCTCCACTCCGGGTGGTGTGGGGGGGAGGACAAGGGTCTCACCCAGCGACAGGAGGAGCGGGCTGAGCCAGGGACGTGTCCCTCGGCAGGAGCCTCTGGACTAGTGGAGGAGGGAGACCCGGTGGTCGCTCCCTCTACGTGGCAGGTCTGATGGACGCCGCTGGAACTCCACTCCGGGGTCGAGGAAGGAGATTCCGAAGAAGCTCCTCTGGCCCGGCAAGTGCGGGGGATGTTGCCCAGGCTCCCGGGTTGGGAGGTGGGGGTAGGAGGTCCGGTGGACGCTCCTCCCGCCCGGTAAGTCCGGTGGACGTTACCGAGGTGCCACTCACCCTGGTGGCAACAGGATGGGGAGATCCTGTAGGTCCCATGGACGCTGCCATGGTCCTGCTGCCGGGGAAAAGATGCAGCCAAGGAGTATCCGATGGATGCCTCCTCAATGGCAGGTCTGGCGGATGCTACCAAGGCTCTGCTCCCTTCTCTGGGACGATAGGCAGGCGAGATCCGGTGGACGCTTCCATGGCAGCTGCTCTGGTGGATGTAGCTGTGCTCCTGCTCCCGTATGTGGGTGACAGATGAGGGAGAACTGGTGGTCGCTCCCTCTGCAGTAAATCTGGTGGAAGTTACCGTGCCGCTGCTGCCCTGGGGTGAAGTAGGACTAGGAAGACCGGTGGTCGCTCCTCCTCGTTTGACAGATCCGGTGGATGCTGCCGAGGACCTATGTGGGACTGTCTGTTGACAAGTCCAACCCTGAGTCTGATGAGTGCTGGGCTGGTTGGAGGGTAATGCACTAGCACTGCGTGCCTCCCGTCGGGTCTGCTTGTGGGGAAGAGGGGCGCATGGTGGCAGGGGATATGTGGCTATCTGGCCTGGGCCCTCTACGCACTCTGTGTGCCATCCTGTGGTCTGCCCCTAGGGTGGGTGTTTCATTATCCCATCTACTCGCCTCCCGGGTGGATATTTCATGCATATATATATATATATATATATATATGTACACAGTATATTTATACATATATAACTGAGTGCTGGAGAGGGGAGCCTTCATGTGGTGGTGCTGATGTAACTGGGTGATTCTGTTTCCTGGTCATACAAACGTCCCTCAAATCCGTCCCTATCCCTCAAGAGGTAGATGGTGGACTGCAGGAAAAGGGTAGCCTCAACCATCAGTACACTGGGTTCATGTCTAGATGGGTTCATGTGTTAAGTTGCAACTGCTACTGCTATTACTACTTCTACTACTACTACTCTTATGACTACTACTGTTATGCACTGTGTTTTAAGGTGCGACTTCTCGCTCCGTAATACACAGGCTCAAACCTCAGGTTCTCTGCTGTGTCTAAGGGTGCGACTTCTTGCACCGTAAGTCACAGGCACAAGCTTATTGGGGTCCTTTATTTCACAACCGGGCTAGAGCATATAACAAATGAACAGGGCAAAAACACAGGCAAATCAAGATTACACATACTGTATATTAACCAGATTGACGGATACAATACAATATAGATTATTGCATGTGACACTTATAGGAATCCTTACAATACACAGAGACAACACACAATATAGCAGAGTGGCACACGGGGAATATTGAATCTGTGGCTCACTAAGTGTCCTGATTGGGGCTGCATGTAAAGTCCTGGCCTTCTGTCAGCCTAATGTCAATCTTTAGACATGTATCACTGCGGGGACACTGAACCTTTGCACTAGGGAGAGTTGGTAGAGCATCACTGGGGAAATCGCTGCTTGTTTCACTCTGCACTGGGGGATTTGGGGAGGATGTCACTCACTGAGGGAAGGGGAATACGCAAGGGTCAGACAGGAAGGAGATAGGTCGTGAGAGGCAGCTTTACACTGGGGAAGGGTTTGCACTAGGGGAAACACCTGAATTAACACATTAAGGGAGAGGCGGCTGGAGGAGGAGACACTCACGCTTTCGGAAGGTTCAGGTGGCGGCCTGGTGTCAGTGGGAGGCTGACTGGCGATACAGAAGCCGCCTCATGTCGGGGACGTCCCGTAGGCGTAACGGGAAGCCCGCCTCGGGTCTGTTGGGAGGGGGCCTCGGGCATGGTCTGGCCCTCAGGACTAGGGCCGAACAGGGCCAGGAGGTGAGTGGCCCTCCGGATAGCTCAGGCCGTCGTTGGGGTAAGTGGGACGCCTTGGGACCCAGGGGAGCCTGGGGAGGAGGGCGCTCCCTTCAGTGGCCGCAGACTGCGGTCTCTGGAGGAGGAGGAGGCCGTCAGGAGTCGCCTGCGGCCATGATGTCCCTGCGAGTCCATCAGTGCCGGCGACCAAGACATGGGCGGCTGGGTAGTCTGGATCTCCGCGTCAGGTTCACTCCATGCCATACCTGTAGGGGAGAGAGAAGGGCATCTCGCTCGGCCACAGGAGGGGTGGGCCTAGCCAAAGACTTGCTCCCCTACGGGAGCTTCCGGCTGCCACAGGAGGGGCGGGCCTAGCCAGAGACTTGCTCCCCTACGGGAGCTTCCGGCTGCGGACGTTGCTGAGGCGCCCCTCACTCCGAGGGCAGCAGGAGGGAGAGACCTTGCGGGCACTGTCAGTCAGGCAGGCCCGGCAGGCGCTACCATGCTCCTGCTGGGGGTCTGGCTCAGCCGCAGCGTACCCGGTGGGTGACACCGCAATGGTAGGTCCTGTAGATGCTACCTCAACTCTGCTCCCTGTTTCAAGATGGGCAGGAGAGATCTGGTGGATGCTTCCACGTCGACTAGCCTGGCGGGCATAGCTGTGCCTCCACTCCTGGATGTGGGTGGCAGACAAGGAAGAACCGGCGGTTGCTCCCGCACCAGCAATTCCCGCAGATGTTGCTGGGCCGCTGCGTGGGGCTGCGTGTAAGCAACTCCCACCCAGAGTCCGCTGCTGGCTGCTACGGGTGGAGAGCAATGCCGTGATACTGCTATCTCGGGTCTGAGCCCGTTGCAGGGAGGAGGGGCTTACGGGAGAAGATGAGGTGTGCTGTTGTGGCCCAGATGGCCCGGTCACCTGTAAGGTGGTTGTTTCTTCCTCGTTATCGTGGATAGGGGCGTCACTGTTAGGGCGCATTTTACTTACTACTACTACTACTGTGACCTACTACTACTACTACTACTACTACTACTACTACAAGTATTATTACTACTACTGCTACTACTACTACTACTACTATGACTACTTCTACTATTATGACTACTACTACAACCACTACTGCTACTACTACTACTGTTATGACTATTACTACTGCTGTGCAATTGGTGCTGTACATTCAGGTAACTGGCAAATTCAGGTTTATAGCAACAGAAATTTGACCTGCAGTTCTTGTTATATATCGTTGACTTAAGTAGCAAAAAAGAATATAAAAAAGAGAGAAACAAAGATTTACCATAGTTCAACGATGTGTCAGGAAAGATGATGTGTCTTGAAGGAGGAAAAAAGATGCTACTTGGAGGAGTGGCAGCGGAAGTGGTGCGATATGAGGGAGTGGCTGAAGAATTGTTATTCCCTGATGGAGTGGATGTAGAAGTGGCTTTGGGTGAACCTCCGCCCTGCAGAGTGACGTTCGATGATGACATGACGTGGAGATTCAAATGGCACTCAGGAAAGGCGTGGAGAACGAGGGCTGCTTCTAGTCTCACTTCCCTTACCCCCGCCTCCACCTTCCCAATCTCGACATCCTGCAGAGTACGATGAGACTTGGTTTAGATTTTACGTACAAAAGGATGAAAACGGTCTCTCTCTCTCTCTCTCTCTCTCTCTCTCTCTCTCTCTCTCTCTCTCTCTCTCTCTCTCTCACGGTCCTCCTCCTCTTGTGTCCCGCCTCTCTTGATCTTTCCGCGTTTCTTCCGACCATTCAAACCACTTCAATGCCAAGACCACTTCAAAGACCATTTTAATGACCACTTCAACACCAAGACCACCTTTATGCCAAGATTACTTCAACACCAATACCACTTCAATGCCAAGACCACTTCAACACCAAGACCACTTCAGCACCAAGAGCACTTCAACATCAAGATCACTTCAACTCCAAGACCACTTCAATGCCAAGACCACTTCAACACCAAGACCACTTCAGCACCAAGACCACTTCAACATCAAGATCACTTCAACACCAAGATCACTTCAGCACCAAGACCACTTCAACACCAAGATCACTTCAGCACCGAGACCACTTCAACACCAAGACCACTTCATCACCAACACCACTTCAACACCAACACCACTTCAACACCAAGACTACTTCATCACCAAGACCACTTCAACACCAACACCACTTCAAAGACCACATCATCAAGACCACTTCAACGTCTCCTTCCCCATTTCTGTTCGTTTGTTAGTTATATATTTTTGCTTTAAATTAGTGCTGGGAATCCATTGTTCAGTTCACACACACACACACACACACACACACACACTCACACATGACAACCATCGTCATCACTTCCACCGCTATCATCATCATCATCATCATCATTACCACCACCATCATCATCATCATCATCACGATAAGATTAAATATGGCGATGTAAATGGAATCCAGAAACAAAAAATAAGCAAAAAAACAGCCTCTTTATGTCTGTCACGCAGTTATGTATGTATTATATATGTGTGTGTGTGTATTTATGTATGTACGTATGTATATTTTAATTTATTAGTCTCAGTCGGTATCTATCTAATATATTTGTCTATTTATACATGTCAGAGTATCTATTTCTGCTAAATCTATCTATCTCCGCTGTATGGGTCTCTGTCCACCGTATTTATCTATCCACCCTGCCTGTCTGCCTATCTGTCTACCCATCTTATCTTTCTATGTATGTATGTATCTGTCTATCCACCTTAACTTTGTATATATCTGTCTGTCTGTCTGTCCACCTTATCTTTCTATCTATATATCTTTCTGTCTCACCTCGGTAGTGTTAGCGAAGACGCAGCGCAGTAGTGGAGCAGCCAAGGAACAGAATGAACTCCCCCCACTCACTCTTATATTTCCCTCCGTCCCCGCAACACACAAATACACCCACACCCATACCCACGCCCCCTTCGTCTTCACTGGGGAGGGCATTGCGTGGGTGATGGGGAGAGGATTTGAATGCCCCCCTTCTTAATTTCTTCTTTCTTCTGATTCTCTTCCTCTTCTCCTCTTCCTCTTCTCCTCTTCTTTTTCTTCTGCTGCTGCTTGTTTCTCTTCCTCTTCTCTTTTTCTGCTGCTGCTGCTGCTTCTTTTTTTTTTTCTGCTGCTGCTTCTTCCTCTTTTTTCCTTCTGCTGCTTCTTCTTCCTCTTCTTTTTCTTCTGCTGCTGCTGCTTCTTCCTCTTCTTTTTTTTTCTGCTGCTTGTTCTTCCTCTTCTTTTTTTCTTCTGCTGCTGCTTCTTCCTCTTCTTTTTCTTCTCCTGCTGCTTCTTCCAGTTCTATTTTTCTTCTGCTGCTTCTTCCTCTTCTTTTTTTCTTTGCTGCTGCTTCTTGCTCTTCTTCGGTACTTCTGCTGCTGTTGCTCCTTCCTCCTTTTTTTCTTCGTTTTCTGCCGCTGCTGCTGCTGCTACTTCTTCCTGTTCTTTTCTTCTTAAGTTATAAGTTGTTTCCCTTTTTATATTATTATGGTTGATTGAGGAGAGGATTTGGATGAGCCCCCGTCTTTCTCCTTCAATAGCTATTTGGTGTTCCTTTCTATATTGCTGAGGTTGACTGGAGAGAGGATTTGAAAGCTCACCTTCTTTTTCTTCTTCCCTCTCCTTCTTCGTCAATAGATAATGTCTTTCCTCTCAGTTGCCAAGGTTGATATGACTTAAAATATGCGCTCCTTTTCTTTCACGGGCAATTTCTTAATAACTTCAACAACTTCACGTCAATTACTCATAATAATAAAAAGTTAATAAAAACTTCATTTGCTACTTAAGTTTTCGTCACCAAAATCACCAAAATCTTTTCCCAGTGTTTGCACAATCAGTTTGTTTTTCGTTACTATAAATTTCTTCTTACTCCTTGACGACTGTTTTCTCTCGTCAATAGAAAATAACTAGAAATCCTTTTATATCTTCACAATCATTTATGTTTTTCTTTTTTTTCCCCTTTCTTTTTTAAGTTTCTTTTTCCTTTTTCCTCCTTTTCTTTTTCCCTTGTTCTTTCTTTCCAGTTTTTATTTTCTCTTTCCTTCTTTTGCTCAAACCAAAGTCTCTTCTTAGTACTCCACACTTACCCCTCTTCTCTGTCACTTGCCCTTCCTTGGAAATCCATCTTTTAGTTCTACGTCACCAAGAGATAGAGAGAAAATGAAAATATATCCTTCTGCAGCACTACTATCTATCTTTTCAAGTCTAGTCAGTTTGCAGACGAATTTCTTTGGAACTCGTAATCAAATTTTATCACTCCACAAAAATCCTCGTTCAGCTTTCAGTTAATCCACTATATCACCATTTTTTTTTGTATGTTTCTTTGTTAATCCTGTCAGTTCGTTCCCTCGCCAATGTTTTGATTTTTATTATTTTTATTGCACTTGTCTCCGTTACAAAAATATTCTTTTGTACTTCCCTGTTTACGTTTTTTTACTACGTAACTCCTCTATTTAACCATTTTCGTACGTCACTGTTGGCGTTACTTCACTACTAAATCCTCTTATTTCACTGTCATCTCGCCACCGTCATCCACCGCGCCTGTGTGATGTCTTCGGCGTCACTATCACTCCTTCAACTGCCCTGCTTCCCGTGTGTCATACAGATAAACGTCATACGGGTACTTGGTAGAGAGTGTGGGGCTTTTCCGCTCCTCTGTAGATATCCTTTAGCCACTTCAGTACAAAGGTGGTGGTGGAGATGGATGCCTTCACGTGGTGGACCGGGTGGTGGAGTTGCCTGGTTATACAAACGTGTTCGTCACCGGATTCACATGCAGATGAGCCTTGGGTTGCGGTACTACTGCTACTGTTACTACCACCACCACCACCACCACCACTACTGCTGCTACTATTATATTTTTTTGCTTTTTTTCAGTTTGTGGATCCTCCTTCAGTCCGTCTGCTAAGGGAATGAGAGAAGCTAATGATGGTGATGTTGGTACGTCTCAGGTAGGATTTTGTGTATTTGATGATGATGTTGATGTTGTAGTTGTTGTTGATGTTGTTGGTGATGATGATGCTATGTGAAGGTCGAATATAATGTATGTTGTGCAAAAGCTGGGAGAGAGGCTGGTGTGAACGGATATAGTGATTTTGTTGTGTAATTTTTAGGAATATAGCAAATGTGTGTGTATGGCGTGAGACGAGAGCATTCTTTAACAGAAGAGAGAGAGAGACTGATTAACTGACTGAAGTGGCTACTGTCGTAGATATAAAGAGTACATATACAAAAGGAGGTAGAAAATAGGCGTAGTATGTCCTGTAAAATATAAAGAAATCTATATCACTTACGTAGGAGAGAAAAGTAGCACTAGGATGGTATAGAAGTATAATCATAGCTGCATTTTTCATATTCTAGGTCGAACGCATTACACAGCCTTCTTACGGGGTCGTTTGAGGTCAGTGAGTAGTGGTCCCTAAGACGCTTCAGCTCGTCAGATTGAAGAGTTAATTTCATTGATAACCAAGGAGACATTCTTTCTTCATAGCTCCAGTAATGCAAACACGGCATAGTATTCAAGTTTGCCAAGTTCCACCAAGTCTAAACAAAATGACTATAGGCCTATTTCTGTCCTAACTTTTGAAATGACTGTGCCTACTTATGTCCTAACTTTAGCACCCTCATCGCTAACCTTGGCAAATAAACAAGCAACAAAACAAGAACAACATTAACAAACAACAGCAAAAATAGCAATTACAACAACAGTAGCGATGTCGTTTCGAAAGGATGTGGGGAGATGAGCTTTGTGTGCTATCATTTGACGTCACCATCCCGTGACTCAAGCTCTCGTTTCAGAATAGGAGGTTTCGCAGCACGTTTTCCGTATCGACTTATTTTGCATAGTACGTCTTAGCATTCTTTCATATATTAGTTACATCGTTTTATTATTGTCGTGGTTTAGATCTATAACATACACAAGGGTAATGAGATGTAATTTGCAGGATAAATCGTTAAAAGAGGAGTGTTACGAAATCTCAGCGTCTCCGTCAAAACGATACTGGGCATAAAAGCTGGTTGTAATAGTGGTTATAAATGTCCAGTTTTAACTCCTTCATTTCTATAACTTCCTTCACCTTTATCATTATTTTTCTGTATCTGAGCTCCTGTCTTCCTATTTCTTCCATCCCTCCAGTCATTTCTTATTAGTTTTCTTACTTCTTCAGGTGGCTCTACACTGTGTGGCTTGCCATTTACAACGCTGGCTGGAAGTTATATATTCAAATAACGGGGTGATATGGGGCCTGGTCTGGTGCCCCTGTTAACTGGGTGGACACTTAAATGCGTTCATACAGACCCAAATCTCAACACTTCCCCGCGACGCGTAGTTCCGGTTCACTTACACGGGATTGCCCTGCAGGGATAATTGCTTGCCTGTGCTTGATGGGTCTGCTCAACCGGACAGACGGGGGTTACTCAATAACTCCCGTGACTTTTTTCCAAGAGTACCTTATTCAGCTTAGGAAATTCGTACTTCAGGGGTTTACTGTTGCCTTCAGTTTTACCCAGAGAACGAGACGTAGGTGAGTGAAATCGTCTACAGGTACCAGGAATGAAATACGGACAGACATTTGAGGATGTATGGGATTCATCTGTGTCGCTGCCGGTCTTTATTTATCATTATTTATTTTTACAAAGGTTACGACCTCTTAAAATGTATTCTTGCTGCCACCACACACTGACGCTGCAGTCCACCATCCTCCGGGAATAGGGTAGAGATGAGGGTGTTTGTACATTCGGCAGCTCCTCCGCCCGGATGCGTCGGCGCCACAGCGAGAAGGCGTCTCTCTCTCTCTCTCTCTCTCTCTCTCTCTCTCTCTCTCTCTCTCTCTCTCTCT
>JAGKTI010001364.1:7972-22602 GCA_018397915.1 Birgus latro | reverse complement strand
GAATGAATCACACACGTCACGACAAAGTTTTTTGAGAATGTCCCCGGATGTGTGTGTGTGTGTGTGTGTGTGTGTGTGTGTGTGTGTACCCGTCATTGCAAGTAACTGACAATATACATGAAAGTATGTGTGTTTTGACTGGATACTCATTGCGTGTGTGCGTGTGTGTGTGTGTATTTGTGTGTGTGTGCGAGAGAGAGAGAGAGGTGAAAAGATGGAAAGATAAGGAATGACCAAGCACGAGAATGAAAAAAAAAAAATAGAAGAGTAAATGGTGATGATGATGATGGTGGTGGTGGTAATGATGATGATGATGGTAGTGGTGATGATGATGATGATAGTGGTGGTGATGATGATGATGATGATGAAGTTACCACGTTTCTATCATATCAGTATTATTCCCACTTTAAAATCAGTAGGAAAATGCGAGATAAAACTTGCACAATAAAATGTAACTCAATCTACAGTAAATCTTTAATACCATGGTATTAAAGGGAGCGTAGCTTTGTTTCGCCAAGTAAAGACAAACTAGACTCTAGTTGCTCTAATTTGACTCTGATTTTCGTCCTTTTCTTATTTCACGTAGTTAAGTGACAGAAAAAGACAATACTACGGCTGTACATCCTTTTCATAGCATTTCTTCGTAGCAAACATGATATTTAAATGCTAATGTACCAATAAAACTCAGCATTCATGATAGATAACAGTTCTATGATATAGTTTAGAAAGGGGGGTTACGGATTTTTCATACAGCGTACCTATCAGTCCTCAGTTCTGCCATGAAGTGGAGTTCTAGTTTCATAAAGCTGAAATTGAAATACGAGAAAACGGTATGATATTTACATAACTGAATACCTGAATACCTAGTTCTCAGCAAATATATATTACTTGTATTATACTGGACATGGTAAAGGAGGGTGAGGGATGACAAGAAAAGGTAAAAGTAAATAAAGGCAAGACAGTATTAAGAAAAGGAAAATAGCACCCAAGATAAGATTAATAGAAGTTTCAAACAACGCGCCCATCAGTTTTCGACTCGGTCACCAGATGTCCTCCCAATGTTTACATCCGTCGTCTGCCTGTTTATCTATTTCTTAATAACTAACTTAATTTCCGATACGCTTATGTGCTGAACCAAAAATCCCCATAAGCTCCTGCCAAGCACATTATTTTTTTTGGTATATCAGTACATTAGTTTGGGAGCTTAATAAGGTCTGATACTCCCCCACAGAGCCGCCTCAGAAACAGTTATCGTTAAGAACTACTGACAGATGGGAGTTGTTGATGACGTTTGGCGAGTGATTGGTGGATGGAAAATTACGTGATTTTACGCTACTCGACGTTGACACAGGCATGGAGATCATCAGAACGCCAAAGGTAAGTTTATTCACGATTAATTACACGAAGAGAGCGAGTAGTCTGGCCGTTTTTACGAGTTTTGAGACATGTGCTTTTTTCTGAGGCTACGTTTGAGTTCTGTAACCTCGCTTTCACTCGTAAGTAAGCATGACTGTGATATTTTAGTTTTTGAGTTTATTTATCGGTATGAAGGATTTGGATGAATGTGATCTTTTTGTTTTGACTCTATTTTCTGCTTTCTACGTTGTCTTTGGATTGTCTTAAAGATGAGGTGCTTTTTTATCACCTTGAGTTTTAAGCAGTATGTCTTTATTGGTGTATGTTATGTAGTTTCGTCATTGTTTTTAGACAGGTGATAGACATTTCCTTATTGACGTTTCTAGTTTATCACTTTGGTGGGAAAACAATTACACCTGACAGCCAGTAAATTATGCTTAAAAGTTTGTACTGCTGGGGTGTGGAAAACAAGTAAATTATTGGGAAAGTGGTAGGAAAAGATGGAGGAATAATTCTGAATCAGATTTGTTAAGCATTATTGATGAACAGCTGTCGTAAAGATAATTAAAGAGTTTCCCTGAGATAATGAGATGGTAAAATCTCCTGATGCTGAGTTGCAAGCAGATTTACTCCCAATAATGCCACTGTTGTTCTTGCACATGGCTAACTTGTTTTCACTTACATCTCAGCAAACATTAATTATATTTTTTGCCTCAGATTTATTATTAATCCTTTCTATGTAGTGTTGTAGTTTTATGTTCTAGTTTTGCTTATACTGGGTGAGTTTATGCAGCATAGGAGAGACCTTGAGTGACTAAAACCAATATTTTCATCAGTTAAGGAATTTCCCTAACACCTCTTCCTTTGTGACTTATTTTGTTTATTACACCTTCCTGACCTGTGTTATATAAATCCTTCCAATATCACCATACTCTGCATAAATAGTGTACTCTTCCATAGTGATTTATTTTGCTTATTATGCCATCCTGACCTCTTCTTTGTTACTTAAATCCTTCCAATATCACCATACTCTGCATAAATAGTGTATAGAATTATATTAGCTAGCAATACCCAAAAATAGATAAGTATGGGAGGGGTGTTAGGGAGCTACTTTAACTGTTGAGAATACGAGCGTAAGGGATATACGAAAGCTGTATGAAACCCCTCCAGTTGAAAAAGTAGCTCCTAAGGTGAATGAAATTTCTGGAGACAGGAAGAACAGTATATAAAAAACACCATTGAACTGAAGAGGCAGGAGCAAAAACTGGAAATTCTTAACTTCAAATGGGGGTAAACATTTGGCAATATCAGACTGAAAGAATGTGAATGTGAAGATCATTTTGCGAGGAATAGGCCTGCCTAAACCTGGACTGTATCAGTAGGGGATGCATTAACCCCAGTGATCTCCAGGTGACCAAGCCTCCGAGATGCCTAGATTAGGGGGGATGGGGTAAAAAACTTGAAAGCTGCATTTGCGTAGGATAAAGATTGAAGTTTTCACCATTAATATGGGTAGCATCCGTTTAAGTTTATTCGGTATTCGGAATTACAACCAGCTAACGGAGAATGAAATTAATGTGTTTGTCATTTAGTTTATGCAGTTTTAATCAATTTTTCTTCTATATACATCCATCACAAATGCACTTTTTAGTACTAAGTAGATAAGGAGTGGGAGTGGGGGTTGTTCGTCTCGTAGCTCCATCCGTTATCGAATGTATATCCAGACAAAATTAAATTAGGTTAGGTTGGGTTAAGTTAGATGCAATGAAAGACAGAGATAGGAGCTAGAGACTTCCTCTCCCCATCTCCTTTTCGTATGTATGAAGGAAAGCATTTGTGATGAATACTTACTTATATAAGAGAAAGTTCTGAGATTTGCTTAAGTTCAGCAGTGAGCATACTGTATTAATTTCAGTGTCAGTTAGTTGGGTGTAATTCCCAAAATTTACCGTTTGTTCTAGCATCCAGATTTGCTTTTTCTTCAGCATAGGGAAGCATTCTGGTACTGAAGATGTTTATGTATATAACCCATCCATTGTGAAGAATCAGTCGTAAGCTAAATAAAATCATCAGAATGTAGTAGGAATGAAATTAAAATGAATCCCTCAGACTCAAAGGGTTAAAAAAGCATGCAAACTGCCTTCAGAGTGTGCCAGGAAAATAATATGAAAGTTCAGAAAGGTTTTCATTATATTGTTTTTGAAATTAAAGGCATCTATCTTAATTTTTTTTTATTTCATAAGCTTTGTGCAATAAGTACCCATTTACAAGAGCCTAAAGTTTGTAAATTTGGGAAAAATTATTATTTTAGCTATGCAAAGAGGATACCAGTATGTAAGGAAATAATTGTTAAATGGAGAAATGTTGCAGTAAACATGCTTTCACCTACTGTAGCATGTTTTTCACATTAAAGCTGTAATTCAGTTTGGGGGGATATTTCACATGCAGTATAACTTACCACTGTTCAACCTGTTAGAGGATGTACAGAAATTTGTATTCCGATTTATAGTGTATTATTCTGTTCTTTATTCAGTGTAGGTGAGACTGTTGTTAGTGAAGTGACTTGAGTTAGACAGCATTCAGTAATACAGTACCCATAATTACTAGGGGGTCTTCAGAAGTAAGTAATGTAGTGTGAAGTTTGATAAAACAAAGTAAAAAGGATGCCGGTACCCTCACCTAAAGGGGTTAATTGATTAGTGCAGTGAAAGGTCTGATGTGACACTACAGTACTCACACTGGCGTTTGTCTTAGTAAATACTGGCATGTTTTTACGTGTTTAATCCCTTCAGGTTGATTATTTTTATTGGTATCGTTTTGTTTAGTTTTTGAAGGCTCCAACATGCTTGCATGCGTCGGCCTTGGTCACCTAATGGTATGTGCTATTTATTTCATGGTATCTTCTGACAGTTTTATTTAGCTTATAACAGACTTTTCAGACTGAAGGAGTTTGATACAGCCATCATTAACCCCTTCACTGCGAGACATCACCCTTAGGCTTTATGAAATCGATTAGTGGTTGGAAGAACACCGTAACAGAAAAAAAAATAGATCCTCATATTGAATGAATTAAGTTGCATGAAGCTTCACTATTTTAGACTACAGTATATTGGTGTTGTGATGAGGTGGGGTAGATTGAGCAGGTTTGGGCATTTGGAGAGGATGGGAGATGACAGTTTAGTGTAGAAAATGAGAAGTGTGAATGTTTGGAGTGGGGTTGCGAGAGGCAGACCGAAAAAGACGTGGGACGAGGTCATAGAGTGTGACCTCAGGAATGAGGGTCTGAAAAGAGAGGCTGCCAGAGATTGAGTAGCATGGAGAATCGCCATTAGGTGACCATGGCTGGCCCATGCAAGCTTGTTCGAGCCTTTATAAATGAAACCAAGTGATACAGAGATATAATATCAGATACATTTTGATGCAATACTTTATGTAGCTTTAACCCATTCAGTAAGGTGATGCCATTTTTTGAGTATTCTTGTCACTGCCAGATAGTTTTCTTCAGCTTAAAAAAGACCTATGATTAATAGGTAAGAACTTTATATTATTTTTGCTATGTCTGAATTATTTTATTTGTCTAAGGATCCATCATAGTTAAGGGTTTTAAGTTATTATTTTTTTTTTGCAAATACTTGAGTAGATAGTCTTCCTTGATGGGACAAGCCCTTCTCTTTAAATGGTCATTGCTTAACCGAGTGTTTTTTAGGAACCTAGCTACAGCGTTAATCCTATCACTCATATGTCTTTCGTTGTGTTTTATTTTTGTTCCCTTCAGACAGTGTTATTCGTCTTAAGGACCTCTTATAGTTGTTTTTGTAGCCTTGTGCTTATTTGAAACATTAACCCTCTTCACTGCAGACTTAAGTTGCTCTGCTCCTGCAACCACCATCCTCTTCTGGGGGGGGGGGATAAGTTATTAGTTTAGGGATGTTTGTTTAACCTGATAGTTCAACCAGTTGTTTATATTGGTGCCACCAAATGAAGGTGTCCCTCTCCAGCATCTCTTGCCATGAGGGAGGTTATGAAAGCTGTCTCAAACCCCTTTAGTGTGAAGTCTCTCCAGGGCTGAATAAAATGGATACGAGACAGTAGCACTTGGAAAAATAATAATACTTTAATAATAATAATAATAATAATAAAGATGATGATGATGATATAATGATACTAATATTACTGTAATAATAATAATAATAATAATAAAATAATAATAATGATAATAAATTCCTTAGTTGCTCCTGTGCAGAATATAACTTTCTGTCAGTTGCAAGAATAAAGTAGTGAAGATTTGTTGTTAGAGGATTACTGGACACTTGTAATTTAGTATTCAGATGACAAGAAACCAGCCATAAGTTGACTAGAATTGTTTAATGGTAGTAGAAATAAAGGGTGGTGCAATAGGGGGATGCCTTCATGTGGTGGCACTGATATAATGACTGTGGAGCTGCCCAGTTATGCAAACATCCCCCAACTCTCTTGCTGTCTTCTAAAAGGAGGGTGGTAGATTGCAGGAGGAGGACATTTTAAGCCTGCAGTCCATTGAGATCACATTTCAGATGACCCAAGGACTACAACTATTTATTTCTGTCTATCTATTGCCAGACGTTTTAATCCCATAAGGGGTGGCCACAAACAAATCACCTCCATATCACCCTGTCCCCTGCCATTTCATTGCCCTGCTCCCAGCTCACACACCCCCTCTCTCATATACCTCTCCATTCCATCCCTCCATCTCATCCTTGGCCTCCCCCCTCCCTCTCCCCCCATCCGCCTCACTCACGTGCACCCTCCTCGTCAGTCTTTCACTCTCCTTCCTCTCCACATGGCCAAACCACCTCAGTGTGTTTCTCTTAACGCTTCCTGTCACATCCACATCCACCCCACCATGCTTGTTCACTTCCTCATTTGTCAGTCTGTCTGTCCATGTGACCTGACATGCTCCTCTCAAATAACTCATATATATAACTATATAAAATATAACTACTGCTATAAATAAAAGTTACCGGTAATTATGTTTTGTCATGGGAAAATTTTGCCTTGACTAATCTTATCTAATCAAAATTAATCTAGCCTAATGTAGGTATAGATAAAGAGCACTGGACGTGCGTAGTAACAGTCTTTGTGGTTGAAAGATAAGATATTGATGACTTGATTTGTCACTCACTATGCCTTACTCTGCAGAACACTATGTTGTATGATATGTAAAATATGCTCTTACTGTATAATAAGTAAAATACCAATACCCTCTTTACATTGGATGTAGTATTGTATGACATTCAGGTGACTCCGCACTGAGTGACAAGCCGCATGGTTTCCTGTAACCAAGGAAACCATTTATAACATTCAGTGGGAACTTTATAGCCAAGAGATCGATGGCTGGTTGTTTAGTGGCTCTAAACACGTGTATATCCAAGCGGTGTGGTAGTTGGGATTTATTGCTCATATGATGATGCTTGGGTGGCCATTCTTGCCATAAATATGCTTCCCCGGAGTTGTTTCCCCTCAGACTTCGACCTACAGCTGTTCAAGTCCAACTGTTACAGATTTTTTATGAATGGAGGATGCTGGTAATCTGGTGTATGGATTTTTTATTCATTCCTTTTTCCTTCCTCTGTTCTGTTATTAAAAAAAAAAAATCAGGCAGCCTTGGAATGGTCCCCTATGCTCCTGAGGAGATAATAATGTTGTAAATCTGAAAAAAAGTAGTAATACATATCAGTGTGGTAAATAGATGATCCACCCTTTCACACATAATTATCTATCTATCTATCTATCTATCTATCTATTTATTTATTGCCTGATGCCATAATCCCATAAGGGGTGGCCATTTGACTTTGAGTTATTTGTTTTACAGGGAGGGGCACTAACCCTCCACCAACCCACTTGTTGATACGTAGGGAGCACGTATGGTTTAGTTTTATGGTTACCACCCAGCGTTGTAAATGGTTTCCTGGCTTACAGGAAACCATTTGGCTTGTTACTCAATGTAAAGCCACCTGTAAAGGAAAGAAAAGCAATAAGAAGTGACAGGAAAGATGGGAGATGCTGACTATTAATCATTATAGTTTGCCGATGTCTTGTATTATACCCCTGTTACCGTCATACTATCATATTCAGTGTAGGAGAGACACCTTATTTTTGAATTGGTGGAAACAGCATCCATTTGCCGTGTTGTTTTCTTGACGTAATTTCATTTTTATTTTAGCTGCTTTCTGATAGTTCCATTCAGTTTATGAAGGACCTCTGTTAATGAAGGTGTTAAAGTAGGTTATATTAAACCTCTGTAGTTAAAAAAGTCAGTCTAGTGCTGAATAGAATCACCCGGTGGTATCAGGATTAGTGAAAATGAATTACTGGATTGAATGGATTTAATTCTTTGCACTATATATGACATCATCTTTGTCATTTTATTCATTCAGGTGTCAGATGATTTTATTTACTGTAGCTCTGGTGAGATCCTTGGTTGTGAAGAAGTTACCATGTTCCATCAGAGTATTTTTATGTCATTATTTTCAACACCACTAACATCATAATCAGCATGTGGAGAGGATGGGGGATGATAACTGGGTGCAGAAAGTGGGAAGTGTTAATGTTGGGGGTAGGGTAGTGAGAGGTTGGCCAAAAAAGACCTGGGACGAGGTCATCGAGTGTGACCTCAGGGTTAAGGGACTAAATAGGAAAGCTGCCAGAGATCAAGCAGCGTGGAGAACCGCCATTAGGTGACCAAGGCCGACACATGCAAGCATGTTGGAGCCTTCAAAAATGAAAACGAAAATGAACCACTAACTGATTCTGTTCAGTTTAGGGGAGACTTTTAAACCTGGAGGGGTTAGATAGAGCCTTGATTAGCCCTTTACTTCAGCGATGTAATAGTTCAGTGTATTCTTGCTGCCTCCAGACAGCTTAATGTACCTTAGCAGTAATCTTTCTTGTTGAAGGGGAAAACCCAAATTCATCACCTTGCTATGGTCTTATTATCTTTTATGGGTATCTGTTGACCAGTACTGTTGTTGTTATCTCTTGTTGTATTTAAGCCCTCCAGAGTGAAAATATGGGTATCTGTTGACTGGTACTGTTATTGTTATCCCTTGTATTTAAACCCTCTAAAATTTCCTTACGTGTCAACAAGTGGGTTGGCAGAAGGTTAGTGCCCCTCCATGTAAAACGACCAATTCAAACACAAATGGCCACCCTTTACTGGATTATGGCATCTGGCAGTAAATAGATAGATAGTTTGAAAATACCAAACAGTATAAAACCATCTGCTAATACTCAGAATATAAATAATGTACATTATTGTGTCATTATACTGAAAAGACTCTATTACCACTGGAGATCTTTTGTAAGTTGAGTAAAATAATTTGGTTGTAGCCTGATTTTAAAAAGAAAGGTATTATTGTAGTGATTGGGTTAAATGCTGTTATAACTCTTCATCCCTCCTTCTCTCATCTTCTTGTTAGGGAGGATGTAGTTAGATTATGATTTCAGGAGCTGTTTTGTGAGGGCATCAGTTACTCACAGATTTTCACCATTTGCAGGGATGTTTGTAACTTAATCCCAGTAAATATAGAAGGCTGGCTGTATTAACCCAATTGCAGTGAGGATGTACTATCTCTCTGTTGCCTGATGTCTTAATCCCGTAAGGGGTGGCCAGAAACAAATTGCCTCCATGTCGCCCTGTCCCCTGCCATTTCACTGCCCTGCTCCCAGCTCACATCCCCCTTTCTCATATACCTCTCCACTCCATCCCTCCATCTTATCCTTGGCATCCTCCTCCCTCTGCCCCCCCTCCACCTCACTCACATACGCTTTCCTCATCAGTCGCTCACTCTCCATCCTCTCCACATGTACAGTACAAGACATTTCTTTATTACTGCTACCTCTAGATGATTTTATTTACTTTAAGGAGAGACTCTTGGATGTGGAATGGTTACTTAGAGCTAGAGGCTTCATTAATTTTTTCAGATGCAGGTATTTCGTGCTTAGTTATGCTCCTGTTAACATTCTTTTGGTTTAACATATCCATCTTTTATTTT
This sequence comes from Birgus latro, assembly GCA_018397915.1. NCBI lineage: Eukaryota > Metazoa > Arthropoda > Malacostraca > Decapoda > Coenobitidae > Birgus > Birgus latro. Next base: position 13,213 of record JAGKTI010001364.1, on the reverse strand, counting down.
TTTAACATCCTTTTGTAATTAGTAATACTGAGTTTCTGCTTTAATGATAGTGGGGAGTGGCAAAAATATTAAAATTAATATTTTTAAAGCTGTTAAGGGAAGATTAGTGAATTATATGGGCCTAAAATAAGGAAATTGCTGGGAGTAAATACAGTATACAGGTAAGTACTATTTGGCTACATAATTAGTCACTGTCTCATTACCTGAAGTGTCTTTCATTATTATTACTTTATTATTATTATTATTATTGTCATTGTTCATATATATATATATTCGTCTGTAGTGGTTAATAGTGGCAGTGTGTGGTGTTTTAGGTAGTTTTGAAGTGTACAGTACAGTATTTACGTTACTTTTCATTTTACCTTGTGTTTGTGTTTTTTTTTTTAATTACTGGTATATGTTATGATATATCTATATTCTTTATGTACTGTACAGTATGTGATGTTCTAAGTGGTGATGAACTTTATTTCTGTTGGTTTTGAAGCTGGATTAGATTGAAGTATCCCTCATAGGGCCAGCTTTGGGACTCTTGGCAACTTATAGCCACTGAACCAATGTTTGAATGTTCTCACGTAACCCACTTATCTAGGGAATGTCTTCTTTGTTTTATTCCTGCTTTCTCCTGACTGTTTTATTCAGGTTAGGATAGGCATTACCTACTGGAGGGCCAAGATACATCACCAGTAAACACCTTCAGTGTGACAGATCTTTTGTTGCTAATAAAGTCATCTGGTAGTAGCAAGAGTAAGCTAAAGATGTCTCCCAGATTGAAGGGTTAGTATTGAGTTGCTCAACTCCCTTCATCCGATGGTTGTCTTGCTCGTTTAATCCTTTCCACCAGGAGATGACTTTACTCAGTGGAGGAGAGTCTTTTGAAACTGGAGGGGTTAGATTTAGAAATCCCTCTTACCACCAGAGACTATTTGTAAGTTTAATATAATTGCCTGATATCAGCAAGAATATAATGAAAATATAAATATCTGTATATACCACTGTAGTGAAGTGATTAATATTAAGATTTTGGATCAACGGAACTCCATCAGTAAGTGAGGAATACCAGGACTATGGGTTTTCTCTGACCTGCATAAAAACATCTGGAGGTGGGGGGGGGGAAGAAGGGGGGGTGTCATTTGGTCAGTCACACGACTTTATGTAATGATTCATTTTTAAAATCTTTTATTGATTCATTCATTTTTTCTTCCGTTATTGATATTAGCAGATGATTTTAATCAGCCTTGGGGAGACTTTTATAACTACAGGAGATGGCTACATCCTACAATAACCCCTTTACTCTAAAAATTCTTTGTAGTTTCAGTATAATTGTATAGAGGTAGCATGTGTCAGCAAGTGGGTTGGAGGAGGGTTAGTGTCGCTCCCCATTAAACAACTAGCTCAAAGACAAACGGCCACCTCTTACAGGATTGTGTTATCTGGCTATATATACTGTATATAGACAGATAGTAGTTTGGTATTATCGAATAGAGGTAGCATTAACAAAGTGTCTTGGGATTGAAAGTGTTAATTCTCCCTGCCACCAGACAACTGTATTAATTTTATTTGTGTTCTATTTTAATTCATTTTCTGGATTGCAGGGGTAAAAAACTGTTTACTCCTGTACATTGATGATTTTCCTAATTCAGTTTTGCAGATTCCTCATTATTTTATTCAGCTTTCAAACTGCAAGGGTCAGAACTTTCATTTTTCTTTTGGAACCACACCCTGCCATGATACACTAAAAAAATGCTCACCACTCAGTTTATGCAATTCTAAGCAATTTCCCTTCAGTAAAATCCATCATAAATGCATTTCTGTGTTCTTAGTATGGAGAGGGGGAGAGATTTGCTGGTTTCTGTTCCCACTCGTTTTCACATAAAATTAGACTTGGTTAGATTAGGATAGGTTAGGTTTGGCTTAATTATTGTATGTAGTTAGGTTAGCTTATTTTAACACAGCTGCAATGAGTAATGGAGGTATGTACTACAGAATCTCCTCCTCCCTCTTGATTTACTAATTGCATAGAGAAAGTTTAGAATTGCATGAAGCGGTGAGCTGATTCATTTCAGTGTCCTGGTGGGTGTAGATCCAAGATATTTACCAAACCTTCTTAGTTAACCTCTCCACTGTGAAGGTGGCTTTTCTGGTGCATTTTTGCTTCTCCTAGACTATTGAAGTTAGTTACGTAGATGATAGATAGTTAAATAAAGATAGGTAGATGGGTAGATTTTGTATTCTTATTTGTGGAGCCAGAGAAGACCAAGAGTAGAATGGAGAGATGGGGGGGGGAGTTTTTTTTAGTAGGATTGTTATAGTTTTAATGGCTAATGATTGTTACTGAGTAGGGACAGAGTGACTGGATATCTTATGAATGCCCCTCACAGGATCCGGCATTAGGCAGTAGATAGATGGATAGACTGATTATTGAAAGATAGATTGGTTGACATTGATATATTGAGGGCTAAATGTTGTAGATAAATAAATAGATAGATTGATATATTGAGGTGTGAATAAACAGATAAGTAGATAGATATTGTTAGATAGACAGGTAGATAAATTCAGTAAATTGATATTTTCAGGGGGAAAAGAGAGAGAGAAGATTTAAGGGTAAGTGGGAGGTTTTGTGTTGTGGGAAGAGGTTGGAACAGTGTATAGACGGAAAATGAGGACAGTATTTCATTTTTATTTTATTTATTTATTTTTTTTTAAGCAGTCCATTGTCTTGGATGCAGCATTAGACAGTAGGTGGACTGATGCATTTTTCTCAGAGCGCCAGGTAATATGTTGAAGATGTATTGGCCACTGTATAAATGGCAGTTATCTTGGAAGTCAGCAATGAAAATTTGGATCGGTTGGTTAGGTTCAGGATATAATATTGTGCTGGATTTACAAGGACTAGGAGGCTCCCCTGCATCTCCTTACTGATTTATCCTGCATATTATCGTGTATTTTCTTGAGATATAGTCTGTATATTTTGCCATGATACGTAATATATTTTTGTTAATATTTGTATGGTTTTTCACATGCGGCGTAGAAGAGTAGCCAGTGAATTAGATAAAGAACTGCAAGCAGTTATTGTGGATGAAAAATGTTAACTACAAAACATGCAAATGGAGAACCCAGAAAAATTAGTATTTATTGGGATAATTTTCTTGAAGATACGACAATTTACGAGTTAGATTACAATTTTGCGAGCTTTCCGAGGTTGCGAGGCGTTGTGGGTCTGGTAACATTGCGATTTTTGAAGTGGCAACATTAGTCACGTGCGTCTCCACCAATCAAAAATTCGTCTCCAGTGGTTAGCCAATAGCGAGTGAGCTTTCAGTGCAGCCCAGCCAATCAGAGACTTCGTTACAATTTTAGTTTGAAAATTTTTGGCACATTCTTGCCTGTGTCACTCGCGGAGTTCTTATCGCAAGTGTCGTGCGTTGCTCGAGTGAGGTCCGAAATATTTTACATTTTCTGCTTGATAAAGGTAAGATCCTTCAATCTTCTTGTCCCCATGTTGTCCACTCATCTACTGGAACTAGTTAGACATAAAAGAGACGAGATTTAGTTAAGCAAGAACAAGATGGGAAGAGATATACCAGGAGAACGATTGAAGATGATTGATTTCTCGTGTCCCATAGTATCCTCTCCGTCACTAGAACCAGGTAGACTTGGAAGAGATTTAAAATATCTAGCACTGAATATTACTGAGTAGGTGAACAAGATCGATTGATAGGGAGAAGCGAGAATGTAAAGTGGATATTTAAGATTTTCTGGAAGAGATCTGTAAGTTGATTTTTGTTTTCTTCCGTGTGCCAAAGCTCCTTCCCAAGTCAGAAGTGACATTCAAGAAACGAACAGTTTTGAGAAGTTATTGATCACTGATGAATGGTTGATGGGAATAGGAAACATTTGCAATTTTTGTGACAGCATACTCAAAATTACTTGACTATAGAAATACCACGTTTCAGGTGTTTTTATTTGTATATACTGACTATTTTCCTTCCTTTTAAATGTTACATTTCAAGTATGTCGTACATTGTTATAATAATAATGGTAATAATAATAATAATAATAATAATAACATTTTTAAATTCAGTATTTCATGTGATGCCGTACTATCATTAGTTATTATTATGTATATTATTATTATGTTTATTATTATTATGTTTATTATTATTATTATTATTATTTAAATACCACAGTTAAAGTGTTACTGGTTATCATTATTGTCACCAATATTACTCTTACATTATCATCATTATTAATACCGGTATTATTAATTTTTAAATGCCAGTGTCAGGTATTTGTCATTATTATTACATTATTATTATTATTATTGCTGGTTAGTGGTAGGTGGTGGCGACCATCATCCACTCATTTGATGTAGAGTTGCATACCTCTTCCTTAGCCTTTATCATTCTTTTTCTGTGCCTACCCTCCTCTCTTCCTATTTCTCCCATCTTTCCTGTCACTTCTTACTGCTTTTCTTTCCTCTACAGGTGGCTTTACATTGAGAGACAAGCCAAATGGTTTCCTGTAATCCAAGAAACCATGTACAACGTTGGGTGGTAACCATATAACCAGATCATTCGTGCTCCCAACGTATCACAAAGTGGGTTGGTGGAGGGTTAGTGGCCCTCCCTGTAAAACAAATAACTCAATCAAAAATGGCCACCCCTTACGGGATTATGGCGTCTAGCAATAGATAGATAGATAGATTATTGCTGGACACTTCCCGCATCTCATAATTGTTTATCATTTGTTTTTACTGATATTATGGGTGATTTGAACACTAACTTTATTTGGGATGGAAAATTTTTGTGTGAGGATGGACACTACGAAGTCTATTGGTGAACAGAAAAAAAATGGTGAATGCAATTAAGGTGAAAAAAGTATTACGGTGGGAGTAATTAACCTTTTAAGCCAGAGAGAGAGGGAGTTTCCACCTTGCCTACCCTCACCCCTCTTTAAATGAAAATGTACCTCGCTAATGCCAGCAGTGTTGTAACATAAATCTTTCACGCCACAGTTATTGCTTCGTTGTTGGATGTTTATTATACTCGAGAGAGAGAGAGAGAGAGAATTCGTACTGTGTGTTTGTGCGTCAGTGAATATATCTCTCTCTCTAATGTACAGTACTGTTGTGTGTGTGTGAGAGAGAGAGAGAGGGAGAGAGAGAATCTTTCTCTATGTATGTATGTACTGTGTGTGTGTGAAAATTCTCTCTCTCTCTCTCTCTCTCTCTCTCTCTCTCCC
>JAGKTI010001363.1:73282-87622 GCA_018397915.1 Birgus latro | reverse complement strand
CGACTGGCACGTAGTACCCGTCTAGCAAGAAACTCTCATCCCTTTTCTGTCCAACTCTCTAATGCAAGAGTTAACCGTTACTTCCAGTCTTTTATTTATGCAACTGGTCAACTCTGGAACTGTCTTCCTCTGTCTGTATTTCCTACTTCCTATGATCTCCAGTCTTTCAAACGCAGTGTGTCCAGGCATCTCGAATTGAACGGATCTTGAATTTGGCTCTCTTTTGTACTGTTTTTGCTTTTTCTTGGAAGGAACAGTATGCAGGCCCGTGGCCTTTGGTTCCTTCTTCCATGCAAAAAAAAAAAAAAAAAAGATAATAATTCAAAATGTGCCGTGGACCCAGAACTGCAACCCTTTTTCTGTATCACCTGAAGACGTGGAAGTAGAAGCCCAGTTAGAACTGATTGACCTCCATAACAGCGACATTCTTCATACAAAGTTTAAGGAAGGGGACTTACTCAGTTTCTTTAATTGTTTGCCCAAAGATCAATATCCTTATTTGAGAAACAAGGCTGCTATTTATGCAAGCTTATTTGGCTCTGCCTATATATGTGAACAAACATTTAGTCTGTTAAGTCGAAACAAATCAAACATTCGAAGCAGGCTGAGTGATGAAAGTTTGCACTCTGTTTTGCGACTGGCAACAACAAAGTTTCAACCCAACATAAAGAAGCTTGTCTATGAATCACAGTGTCAAAAATCGCATTAAGAAGACTGTGTCATGCATGCCAGGTAAGGATTAATCATAGTTTTGTAACGTAATGGATTAAGTACTATATTTTTACCATTAAGCACCTAAAATTTCTACATTTTTGTTTAAAATAAATCTTGTGGCCCTCAGTGAGTTTTAAGTTTGATCATGTGGCCCGAGGAGCCCAAAAGGTTGTGCATCCCTGAACTAGAGGAACAGGGCATAAAAACTCGGGCTGACCAACCTTACACGTGTATTATCATAAAGAGTTACAATGCCAGACACAATACAATATACAGACGAAACACATTAACAGATACCCAGGGGATCCAGGTTGGGCCACTGGTGGCTGGGCAGCTGCAGGTGTCGTCCAGGCGTGGGAGGGGTCCCGTCAGATGTGCTTTCCCACAGGAGGCACGGGACCGCTGATGGGCCGGGTTGTTGAAGGTAGGCTGCTGGGCGGTGTAGAGAGAGGCCTTTTCCCGGTGGGGCCTCAGTGAGAGGATTAGCCCTCTGGACTGGGGCCGAACAGGGAGAGCAGGCGCGCTTCCCTGCACCTACTCCTTTGGGGAGGACTGCTCGGCGGTGGGGCTGGGGAGGTCTCATCCTGGAGTCCTGGGGCCACCCCTGGGTGACTGGGGACTGCGGCTTCTCTCAGGTCTTGAGGCCATCAGGGGCTGCCTGCAGAGTCTCCTTCTCCAGGAGTCTGACAGCAAAGGGCGACATGGGGGTGTTGCCTGCGGAGAGCGAATCCCCAAGCTCATGATGGGGAAGCTCCAGATCCTCTCTCACTGCGCCTCCACTGGCTCTCTGTCTCTGTAGGGAGAGAGAAAGGGGCGTCCCACTCGGCCTCTGGAAGAGTGAGATGAGCAAGGGACGGACGGTGGCCATTCCCTCCCCAGCACAGATGGTGGCTGTCGCTGCGCCCCTGCTCCCAACAGTGGCTGCAGATGAGGGACGTACGGTGGCCGTTCCCTCCCCGGTGCGGACGGTGACCGTCGCCACGGTTCTGCTTGTGCCGGTGGGCACAGCAGATTCTTTCCCGGTGCAGACGGTGGCCGTCGCCGTGGTCCTGCTTCGCCCTGGGACAGCAGGTGAGGGACGTATGATGGCCGTTCCCTCTCCGGCACAGACAGTGGCCATCACTGGGGTCCTGTTCCCAGTAGTGGCTGCAGATGAGGGACGTACAGTGCCGTTCCCTCCCCGGAACGGATGGTGGCCGTTGCTGCAGTTCTGCAGGGGATGGTAGATGAGAGATGTATGGTAGCCATTCTCTCCCCAGCGCATACAGTGGCCGTCGTGACAGTTCTACCTGGGACTGTAGTAACAAGTCCCACCCCGATCCTGGTGAGTGCTGGTCTGGCCCAAGAGTAGGGCAGCAAGACTGTATCTCCCACGGGGACTGTTGAGAAGAAGAGAGGTGCATGGCGGCGAAGGACGTAAGCCCGTCTGGCCCGGGCTCTGTACGCGCCTCCCTGTGGTCCCTTCTTGGGGTGGGTCTTTCGTCATCCCTGCGCGCCTCCCTGTGGTCTCCCGTTGGGGTGGGTATTTCAGTCTCATAAGCGCTGTGGGAGCAACCGACTGAAGTGGCCAGTTTCGCGCAGTTCACTGGCTTCATCGCCAGATGAGCCTGAGGTTGCAACAACAACAACACAGATGTATCAAAATAAGTCTAGTGTGAATCAATTAAAGATAATGCCAGATTATTTTATTCAACAGAGTAAGTTATAATAAACTGGAATTTTAATACTATCACTATAACGTCCCTCATTGTCAGTATAACTCTAGTATTCCTGTTCCAGCTAACGTCAGACGGTTTTACCGAGCTAAGAGTGATCCAGGAGCCATGTCAAACTGTCCACTTGATTTCATCATCCACACCCCTTTTCCCACCCTTAGATGGGATGAGGAAGTGTCAAGAGAGCCAGAAAAAAAAGAAAGAAAGAAGCAACGTAAAGTCTGCCTGACTGAATAGCCACACTCTCATTCACCCACCATCCAAGCTCTCGGAGTCCTGACTCCAACTCTTGGGCATACACATCCACACCTACGATCTGCAGACAGTCTATTAGCTAGAGTCATTTCGATGGGAAAGATCAGGGGTGCCAAACCTTTGTCATGCACTCCTCCATACAAATTTCTTCCAGCCAGCTTGATATGCTGTCAGTCCCCTTGCCATAACTTGCTTTTGCACATACTCATTTACCATACCTCTCCACTCTTCTTGGCCTACCAAGCCAACTCCAATCTCCAAACTCACGTAGATACAGTATATTCTTTTCACCATTCTTTTCACATTCATTCTCCACATGACCATATCATCTAAGCACACTCTCTTTCGTGGTGTCCACTGACCACAGCTTTCATGAATATTATTCCTGTCATGCCATATACTCGGAGATCAACTTCTTGCGCTCTGAATATCGGTTCTAATATTGGGTTCTTTCTAAGACTGGGTTCAGAGCATGCAACCAAAGGAACAGGGCTTAAAAACACAGGCTAACCAGTCTTACATGTATACTGTATTACCCACAAAGAATACAGTAACTTGGCACAATACAATTTGATAGATCATGTATATTACCCACAAAGAATACAGTAACTTGGCACAATACAATTTGATAGATTACACACGCTATATGAATTATAAGGATCTGAGTCTGGGACTAGTGGGCTGGCAAGATAACTGCAGGTGGCACCCAGGTGTGGGAGGTGTACGTCAGGTGTGTGCCTTCTGAAGGAGCGTGGGACCACTATTTTACTCGTGATCATCAAGCGAGGGCTGCTGGGTGGTGTAGAGGGAGGCCTGTCACTGGAGGGGCCTCCGTCGGTGTGTTGGCCCTCAGGTCTTGGGCCGAATAGGTCTAGTAGGTCATTTCCTTGTGCCTGCCCTTGGTGGAGGACGGTTCGCCGGCATGTTTAGGGAGGTCTCGGCCGGGAGTTCTGGGGGCGTCCCTCTTCGTCTGGTGTCTGCAGTCTTCCCTTCTTCGGAAGTCCAACAGGAGCTGCCTGCAGTCTCCCCTCTCCAGGGAGCCTGTCAGAGGTTTCCTGCTGTCTCGCCTCCTTCGGGAGTCTGACAGACTGGTGACTTAGGGGCACTGGTTGTAATGCGTGTACCTCAGGACTCACTATAGGGCTACTCTGCTCTTTTCCAGCAGTGACTGCACTGGGGAGCCTGGTCTGCCCTCTGTGGTGCAGGGAGAGCGAGACGGATGTCCCCCTCAGCCTCTGGAGGAGTGAGGCAAGCAAGGGGTGTGACCCGCTATAGATGCCGAAGGTTCAGCAGGTGAGGCCCGCACGGTGGGCACCGCCAGGTTTCTGCCTGTAGGGTGATGTGCTCGAAGGGCACGTCCTTTCCTTGAACCTTCCTCTGCTGTCCTAGGCCTCATAGGCAAGGTCCATATGGTGGACGGTGCCTCCCTGACTGGCACAGTGGGCGCAGTTGCGGTTCTGCTAGGCACTGGGACTGCAGGTGAGAGGAGCATGGTGGGCGTCCTCTCTCTGGTGAGCACAGTGGGCGTCATGGCGGGGGCTGCAGATGAAGGAAACACGGTGGGTGTTCCCTCCCTGGCGAAAACGGTGGGCATCGCTGTGGTCCTGCTCAGGGCAGGGGCTACAGGTGAGGGAAGCAGGATGGGCTTTCCCTCCCCGACAAGCTTGGTGGGCGTCGGTGCGGTCCTGCTGGAGGCTGTAGGCGAAGGGAGCACAGTGGCCGTCCTTTCCCCGATGAGCACAGTGGGCATTGTTGCAGTCCTGCTTGGGGAGTCTGCCGGTACACAGATCCTGCCCCCATTCCATTGAGCGCTGGTCCAGGTGGAAGGTAATGTGGCAGGGCGATGTATCTCTAGTTGATTCTGTTGAAGGGAAGAGGGGCGCGTGGTGGTTGGGGACCTTTGTCCGTCTTGTCCCGGACGCATGTTCCCTTCTCGTGCATCTATACAATCTCCCCATGGTACTACCCCATACCCATCTCGTATTTCACCACCGTTGCGACTGAAGAAGTCACGTCCTCGTGGCTGGAGGTGGTACATGTTAGAGGTAGAGGTCTGGTAGGCTGGTGTGAGGTGTTGGAGGAGTGAGATCCAGTGTTGAGTGGGTATATTTGGCTCCTGGTGGGAATGGTACACTATCTCAAGGGTAGAGGTGTGTGTGGTCTTCTGCAGGAGACGCAGAAGTTGTGGTGTCCCTCAGAGGCGTTGTTTGTTTCCCTGGGCTGGGGTACAGAGCATGTGCTTGATCTTCATTTCTGGTGGTGCAGTGTGTAGAGACTGCCTGGTGACTCTGGGTTGAATGCTGGAGATGGGTGAGGCAATCTGGGTTTTATGAGGTCGCCTAACCTAGGGCCAGAGAGACTTGTTTCCGTGGGGCAAGACTCACCACCTCCTTCTGTTGTGCATTAAAATGCGCACCGACACCGACACCCCCACCCAACAAGGAGATGACAGGGAGGTTACCACCACCCTAGAAGAGGACACCGGACAGGTGACGTTACCTTCCGCACCACACCGGCCAACATCACCTTCTTCCATACATCCCTTCTACCTGCAACCGGACCAGCGGCAAGGTAGCAGTTCGGGAAAACTACTCTCCTGCCATAGCAGCCATCGCCAGACTCAGGGTGGGACTTGCCATGAAGCAGTCCCACCTAGGCTCTTGGCAGATCCTACTAGACCTGCTAAAAGAGGAAGAACGACCGCCTATCTTCCCAGACCTATGTTGCCCCAGGCGAGAAGCGGCGCAGCAACATCCGCTGGATTTGCTGCAGAGGGAGCGACCGCCAGTTCTCCCTCTTCTGCCACCCACCTTCGGGAGCGAGAGCACGGTTACATCCCCCAGACTAGCCGCCGTGGGAGATCTCCCTTCCTGTTCATCCTGGGGAAGGGAGCAGAGCCTTGGTAGCATCCGCTGGACCTGCCATAGAGGAGGCACCCGCCGGGTACTCCTCGGCTGCACTTCCCCTGGCAGCAGGAGCGTGGTAGCATCCACCGGACCTGCCCAAGCGAGAGTGTCCACCAGACCTCTCCCTCCTGCCACCATCAGGATGAGTGGTGCCCCGGTAACGTCTGCCGGACTTGCCGGGCAGGAGGGGCGTCCGCCAGATCTCCTGCCCCCACTTCCCATCCTGGGAGCCTGGGCAACGTCCAACGGACGTGCTAGGCTGGAGGAGCTTCTCAGGAACCTCCTCCCTCGACCCCGGTGTAGAGTTTCGGTAGCGTCTGTTGGATCTGCCACGCAGAGGGAGCGACCACCGGTTTTCCCTCCTCCACCAGGCGTGAGGCTCCTGCAGAAGGACACGTCTCTGGTTTGGCCCGCCCCTCCTGTGGCCAAGTGAGACATCCCTCTTCCTTCCCCCATACCACCTGGGGCGGAGACTGCTCCTCCACAGGTATGTCATGGCAGATCGTCTGGAGCAGACCAGTCGTGGGCATTTTGTCGGTCCAGCCATCCCCTCTACGCCCCCGGATGCTGACGGACTCCTCAGGACACCGTGGCCGCGGGCAACCCCTGACAGCCTCCCCTCCTCAGGGAGACTGCAGCCCCCAGCCACCGAGGGGTATGCCACCAACCCTGGGCTCCACTCAGCCTGAGGCGGCCCACCTTACGCCCACCACTTCCAGAGACCGGTGTAGAATTGCTCGACCCCTGGCTCTATTCGGCCCCAGCCCTGAGGTCCAGACTACTCCCGGGGCCTCCTCCAGGAGGGACCAGAGAAGGCCTCCCTCTACCCCACCCAGCCGCCCACGTTAAGAGGCCCGCACGCACCACACGGATGGCTTCCCTCCCACACTGGGCCGCCACCTGAACCTTCCGGGGCAAACCCCCTGAACGGAGAGTGACTTACCCTAATACGGAACCCCACCAGTGAACCTTCCTTGTGCAACACCGCATCCTCTGTGCAAACCCTTGCTATGACAGTATAATTAAAGTAAGCTCTAAACCTTCCCCTCTCTGTGATAATTTCCCCCAGTGACAGTGTACCCTGCGCTTATGAATCTGATTATCATTCCCTTAGACCAAACACTACTAGGGAATCGTGGTAACCCATGTGTCTCTCCTTATGACCCTCTGTGTGCCCCCATAGATACGAAGGTACAGTGTACCCCGCGCTTATGAATCTGATTATCATTCCCTTAGACCGAACACTACTAGGGATTCGTGGTAACCCATGTGTCTCTCCTGTGTGCCCCCATAGATACGAAGGTTCAGTGCCCTCAGTGTAGACTCTTTCCCCAGAGTCTTATGTGAATTTACCCCGAGGCCCTGTGATATTGGACTCGTATTAAATTGTGTCGCCCCAACCGGGACATTCAGTGATCACCAGACTTGTAGTTCCTAAGGTGTATCTCTGTTATATTTGTGTGTTGCCCTAGAATGTACCATAAGGGAATCGGTGAGTGCCAAATGTAATGTTTGATATTATACTGCGTATGTTGATATATGGTAATATACGTGTAATACTCGTTAGCCAGTGTTTTTGCCCTGGTCCTTTGGTATATGTTCTGGTCCGGTCTTGAAGTAAAGAACCCAAGGGTTGTGTCTTAGGGAGCAAGAAGTTGCTCCCTAAAAACACACACGGTAATATGTATTAACTCTGTATACCTTTACAACAATATTTCAACAAATTCCTTTCTCCTGTAAGTGTATATGTGTATGTTCATAGGTAACCACTTTTTGCTTATAGTATGCCGTATATATTCATTCCATCTAAAACAGAAAGTTTATAGGCATCTAGTGAGTTTTTAAGATTCATTAATTTTATAAAATGACTAAGCCGAAAAAAAAAAAAAGACTATTTAACATCTATATCCGTATCATGTAACGAAGAATACAAGGCAGTCTTCCTAATAATTTTCTTTTGCTTTTTGTTTATCGCTTGTACAGAGTTCGAGGTGATAGTTACGATGAAAATCTTTTATATTTTATTGTTAAAAAATTTATGATTGGAGTAAACAAAGTGCGATAAGAAAGAAATTAACAAGGGGAATTACCTAGGGTTTGTTTTGGCTCTGCAGCTGACGAGTGTCACTTTTCGATACTATCACGGTTTCATGAGTTACAGCAAATTATGTAAGTATATTTGATTTGTTTGGGATATTATACAGTGAGAGTGGTGTGAGTGAGTTGAATTAACCCTTTTTAAATCATGGTATGATAAATGTAATATACTTTAATGTAGTCTATGGCCCCGTTCGTGGTTAGCTTTTCTAGAATATAGATCAGTCTGAACTTTATTGTTGTACGGTTTCTTACATTGTAATTGAGAATTTTCCCATCATACAGTAAGAGTGCCAGCTTGAGCCTGTTCTTGATTTGGTAATTTCATAGTTCGTCAGGGTATTTTTCAATATAGGATATTTTTTTGAAGTTTTTGTTGGCTAGTCATCGATGGTATTTGCTCACAAGATGGAGGAGTGACATCACATACCTCAGGATTCCAACTGTCTGAAACTCAGTGAAAATGATGAAGGCTTTTCAAACCAGAAAAAAGGTCAGTGACCAGAAGAGGTGGGAACCTGGCATTGACCATACAGGATGGCTTACCAAGTTTGCACCAGGGCTAGAGTCACTCACAAGAATGAGTAATATCAAAGACTAGGGAGTGTGCAGCACATAGAGGAGGAGAGGATATGTGTGTGCACGCCCTTTGGTCGCTTTCTGTGACATTTGGAGAGTGTACAGTTATGAGGGGAACAGTTCACCAGTCAGATTGACCTATGGAACTGTGCAGGGGAAGATGGAGGATGACGTGATCGTCATGGAGTGGGTCATCAATATTACTGGTATTTTATTCATTACCATGAATATGAAAACCATGTGTTAGAATTGGCATGCATGTTGAAACTTTGTGATGTAAATAAGGGAAATGCTTCCACTCCACGAGACAGGCTTTCCATGAAACAGCTGCATATGTCAGTTACCATACATTTACCAGAGCAAAGATGTTGACCTGAGACACATTATGGTAGTGAATAATGATGGTCATACTGCTGCTAGTAATAATAATGAAAACATCTGAAAGTATTATGGCAAAAGGTGATATATATATTGTACAGATTAGCTACTGGATATTATTACACAGAAGCATCAGAATGTAGTAAAAATCTTTCAGCTTAATGGGACATGGATGGAAGAACAGATTCAGTAATATGCAAAAAAACAAAAAGCACTATTTAGCAATTTGCTTGGTAGCTGTGGCATTAGAGACTGGCTGGATGTATAATATGCATAGAAACAAAGGAGAGGACCAGGAGAAAAATTCCATCTTTCTGTCTATATGCTTTTTTTTTTTTTTTTTTTTTAATTTTTTTATTCATACATTTTTCCTTCCTCTGTTCCGTTATTAAATAAAAGGAGGGGCAGGGTATGGCCACAAATTGCCTTCATGTTGCCCAGTCCTCCGCCATTTGGCTTCCCTCCATCTAGCTCACATTTCTGTCACTGATTTCTCTCCATCCCTCCATTTCATTCTCAGTCTTCCCCTTCCCTTCTTCTCCACCATACTCACATACCCTCTTCTGGTCAGTCTCTTATTCTCCATCCTCACCACATGGCCAAAGTTCGTTTTGTTTTGTTTTTGAAGGCTCCAACATTCTTGGATGCGTCAGCCTTGGTCACCTAATGGCGGCTCTCCACGCTGCTCGATCTCTGGCAGCCTCCCTGTGCAGTCCCTTAACCCTTAAGTCACACTTAATGACCTCGTCCCATGTCTTTCTCGGTCTGCCTCTCCCAACCCCTCCCCCAATATTAACACTTCTCACCCTCTGTACCCAATTATCATCCCCCATCCTCACCACATGTCCAAACCACCTCAGCCTACCTCTCCTCATCACAACAACACACTCAAGTGCCCATCCTACACCATCCTAACACTTTCAGTCATATCAACATCAGCACCACTACCCATCTTCACTTCCCCATTTGTTTGCCTGTCTCTCCATGTAACTCCTTGTGTTCCTCTCAGATAACTTATGGGAAAAGTAAACTAAAATAATAGTAAAAGAGGAGCTGGGGACTGAAGCACAAACAGGCACCCTTGTGATGCCTGCATGAGCTTATCAGCTTGAGACACATTATACGTAAAGGCTAATGTTTTAGGTAGCTAGCTAATGGAAGGAATAATTATGAAGTGACTGTAGAAAGGTACCTGGTACTTGCAAATAAAAGATAAGAAAAATTGTTTCTGACTTCCCAGTGTTTAAGATGCACCACATAGGAATGCAAGCTCTACTGCATGTGTGTGTGTGGGAGGGGGGAGTAATAAAAACTGTAGACAACATAATGCATGATACTGATAAAACTGGGTGTCCAAATGACATGGAGATGATTTGTTTGTGGCCACCCCTTTCAGGATTAAGGCATTTGGCTATAGAGAGATAGACTAAATCACAGAAAATATAGGAACATTAAACAGACAGATGAAAAAGATACTGGTACCATTAATAAGAGACAAAAGTAGTTATTAAGAGAAAGGGAAGCACCAGAAGGGTGGAGATATCTGCACTGGATAATGAAAGTGAGATGTAGCTACATAAGGTTCATAAGTTTACCTACTGTTCCTCTCCATCTTCAGCCCTCCTCCCTGACACCTTAGGTTAGGAAAATTTGCCTTGCCTTGTTTTTTAAGAATATTAGCCAGCAAAATGAAGTGAAAAGCAGAAATGTAATAATGTCAGATGAACTTTTATCTGAGCTGGCACCTTGACAGAACAGACTATGATATCATCAGCATTTGACAAAGATCACTATGGAGCCAATCCCATATTACCCCATTGAGGTGTAAGGGCCCATGGCTAGTCTACCATAGTCCACTAGCTACGTATAAGGATAGATGACCGGCTTACTTCCTTTTAATGGTATTAACAAATAAACCTCTTGTTGCTCCTTGGAGATGGAACTTCTGGAAGGTTGTCACTCTTACTAGGGCATTCTGACCGCCAGACCATCAAGGGATAAGAATTATTACACCCTTTCCTCATTTCCATGAGACTGGGATGGTTCCTTGTGTTGTATTTGAATCCCTTCAGTCCAGTGACCCGAGACTTATGGTTCCTTCTATAGTACTGGAACCCCTTCAGTCCAGTGACCTGTTTTAAGTTTTATTCATGCTACATCCAGACAGTGTTATTAGAATCAGAAAGAATTTCTGGTAGCTAGTGAAGGATTTAAGGAAGGCTACATCCAACTCCTTCAGAGTGGAAAATCTCGAAGCTGAATATAATTGTTTGGTGGTTACAGGAATCAGATACAAAGTACCAGTATATCATTGGGTTGAGTGGGTTAAACATGTTATCAGAAGGGTATGGTACCTCCAAAAAGGTTGCTTAGGAAAAAAATTCTGATGTAGGAAAGGCTTACTGATATCAGATGGAGTCTTCTCCTAGTCAGAAAGTGGATACTGTATATGTCAAGATTAGAGGAGATATACAGTAGGCGCGGAAAGTATTGACGCTTTTTTGCCGACATCATTCTTTTTCGCGTTAAGTGAAGTAGGGACAATACTACCCCCCCCCCCCCCCCTGTGATGCAAAATGAGCTGACGCTTTTTCAACAGGAGCTGGCAACCCTGCTTGATAGGTTTGGCACCACAGGAGCGGGCTTAGTAATGTTTGGGCAGCCACAGGACGAGGATTGTCTCTGTGTGTGATGCACCACGAGGACATGTTTTGACTCAGATAACACAGTTACTTGGTTACCTACCACATTGTCATCATGCCTAAAGTAACCACAAGCAGGGACAAACGTGTGGAAGTGATTACTTTATACAAAGATGGCCACAAACTCCCATTTATTGCAAATCAGATGGTGTTAGACTGACGACAGTGCAGAGACTGGTGGGGAGGCCATTCCTCCCACTCCACTTCCCTAGCCTAGGAGACCTCGTAAGACAACCTTCAGGACCCGTCAGTTGATCTCAAGGCAAGTTAGCAAGGATCCAAGGCTAACAGCATGGGCTTTAAAAGAAAAGAACCCACAGTTGCTGGCAGATGTGTCTGTCAGAAGTGTGCAGCAACTGTTGCATAACGATCTGGGCTACAGGAGTTTTTGTGCTCGTAAAAAACCACTGCTAACTGCACTTCAGAAGAAAAAGAGAGTAAATTTTTGTAAGAAATATCTTGCCTGGAGTGAGGAGCAATGGAAAGCTGTGCTTTGTAGTGATGAGTCAACATTTACTGTCACTGGTACCCCTTCATCACGAGTGTACTGCAAACCAGGCAGTGACCCCCTGGATCCTAAGTACACTTCCAAGTTTGTTAAATACCCAGCCTCACTCATGGCTTGGGGCTGCTTTACATATCATGGTGTTGGTGTGTTGGTAATTCTACCTGCAAATGAAAAAGTGAACCAGAACAATTATTTGGAGCTATTATGTGATGTTTTAAGTGACTCTTTTGATAAAACCAAGGCAAGAGTATTTATGCAAGATTCTTCCCCTGCACATGTTACAAAGTCAGTGAAACAGTGGCTAACAGACTGTGAAGTTCCCTTTATTTGAGATTGGCCCGGAAACAGCCCAGATATCAATCCCATTGAGAATTTATGGGCGCACATGAAGCGGCACATCATCTTTGCCTAAACTTGAGGCTGCAGTCAAGCAGCTATCGAGCAGTTTTAGTCCGTCTGTTCTGCAAAACTATGCCATCAGTCTCCCCAGACGCCTTAAGAAGATAATAAAGGTGAAGGGGAATGCCAGTAAATACTAAATTCAATGGTGAGTGTTAATTTATTTGTTTCTCCTTGCTAACCACAAGAATGTTTTCTTTTTTTAAGATGGCGTCAACACTTTCCACGCCTACTGTATTTACATTGATACCCTTTGCCAGAGACCTTGGCATCCTTTGTGCTTTAACCTAACCTATCTTAATAAGGCACTGTATGGAATAATTCCCAATCATATTCCAGGTATGATAATTTACCAATAACAGCATGGATTTCGAGAAGCAACTGTACCCAAAAATACCACTCAGTAAAGTTTTTGGAACAAAAGAAGTGGTAAATATGCTAAAGACAGATTAACCTGTGGGTTGTAAGCCACAGCTTAGGCTGGATAGCAGCCTGCTGCGAGCCACAACTCAGGCTGTGCTGGTTGTGCATCACTGCTAACTACTTCACTCCTTCACAAACTTAAACATGGTGCTACCCAAAGACGGATAGAGAGAGATTTTTTCTTTTCACCAGTTGATGCTCTTAATGTTCATATTCAAGTTTATAATAAACAAAAACAAAATCTATCTATCTATCTATCTATCTATCTATCTATCTATATATAGACAGTGGCGGCCGAAGTGATTGCTTTTGTGGTGATACCCTACCTCCTACAGTGCTTCATACTGCTTTTCACCTTCTTCATCATGTGTGTGATGATCGTCACTAGACCACACGGGAATTTACAGTTATATACAGTGCAGTGAAGTGATGTCATTCCAGTTATAAAAAAAAAAAAACGTTGTGGAAAGTGTTGGTGATAAGTGCTGGTGATTCTCAAGTGGAAAGGTGTGTCAGGTGCAAGGTCTTCCTGTCACAGTCTGAGATGATAGAGTGGGTTATTACATCAGGATGGCAGCTTCTTGTTCGTAAGTACCCTAACTTCATGCCTAACCTGTTTTCATCATGCTGTAAATGTGTTAAAAAATTACCACAAATGTTAATCATAATTTCCTGCTTGCAATTTAATTTTTCCATGCATGGTTCTTAAGTAAAACAGCTAGAAAAAAGGTGTAAGCAGTGAATTTCATGTCCAGTCCTAACCTAACCTAACCTATGGTTACCATAAAGATTTTCATGCCTAACCTGTTTTCATCATGCTGTTAATGTGTTAAGAAATTACCCAAAATGTTAATCATAATTTCCTGCTTGCAATTTAATTTTCCCATGCATGGTTCTTAAGTAAAACAGCTAGAAAAAAGGTGGAAGCAGTGAATTTCATGTCCGGTCCTAACCTAACCAATGGTTACCATAAAGATTTTCATGCCTAACCTGTTTTCATCATGCTGTTAATGTGTTAAGAAATTACCCTAAATGTTAATTATAATTTCCTGCTTGCAATTTAATTTTCCCATGCATGGTTCTTAAGTAAAACAGCTAGAAAAAAGGTGGAAGCAGTGATTTTCATGTCTGGTCCTAACCTAACCTAACTTAACATTGTGTTAATCATAATTTCCTGCTTTTAATTTTATTCTTTCATGCATGGTTCTTAAGTGCACCAGCTAGGAAAAAGGTGGAAGCAGTGAATTTCATGTCCGGTCATAACCTAACCTAACCTAACCTAACCTAACCATTTTTCTGGTAGCAATTTACATCAATTACTGTATTTGATGCTTTGTATCCAATAATTTAGTGCATAAAATGTGAGAAAAGATGATTTCCAAGTCAGATACTTACTTATACTATGCTGACAAGTTCTGAGCACCTATGACTCACTCACCTTTAAATCATCATTTTTTGGTTAAAATTCAATAAGTTCATGCTATATGTCCATTATTTATGTGAAAAGGGACCTAAATAAGTGCTATTCATGTCCAGTAGGGAGGTAGGAAGGTAGTTTTCTGATTTAGGTTAGGTTAGGTTTGGGTCATGAAAAACCGTTGCTGGAGCTTCTGGACCAATATCCGGACAAAACCAATATCCGGACGTGCCTTTGGCTCTATTAT